>PYHX02000495.1:44316018-44362018 GCA_004302925.2 Cochliomyia hominivorax
GGCAATGACTTTATATTATGAAAGTGTACTGTGCATCTACACCTATGGCTCTTAAGAGAAGACATGGCTGGTGTTTAATGTCTTTCAAACTTCCGAATAAATTTGACATATTGTGGGTTGAAATTGCAGCTATTCGGAGATTGATATTATTTTTACCGAAAGCAAGGCCGCAATTACGTCCCTAACAGGTATCTGCATGAAATTCAATCTTATCAGGGAATCCAGCACATCATTAAAACAATGACAGGCATTCGAACATTGCGCTGGTTTTGGTGAACGGAGATGACAATCTCATAGATGAGGACACTTATTGTCTGTGTGTGGTTTATCACTCATCAGCTGTCATAAACATATAAATGATGAGATGTAGGCTATAGGGAAGGATAAATGGATTAATGAAACAATGGATATGCTTAACACGATAATTTGACCAAAATTGGATGGGACCATTGCTAATTAAAAACTCTCTTGAGGCACATGGTTGCTGTGGTATCTGAACATTGTTGCTTTGGGATGCATGTAGCTAGAATGTGTCGTCCTCCCAAATCAATTTTTTTCAGAATTTTTTGTCAATGCCTTGACTTTGGAGGCCTACGAACTCGTCAACAGCTCGTTTAAATCTCTAATAGGTTTTGCGACTACTACGTTGGTGTATAATGGTCGTGTCTTTTTGGCTGCAGCTCTTTGCAATCTCTGCTAGATTTGGTAACTGATTATCAGTGGTTTGATTGCCAAATGCTGATGTTTCCATTACGGATTTCTTCACAGGTGTTATACCGATTGCTGAATCACAATCAACCACCAATTCTTCTTAAACTTCTTCTACTTACATATTCGTATCTCTTCTTTTATTTATGGCAGATTGATGGCCTACTTAACCTATAAGGACAGCATTATTATGTTTCAGACTATGAGAGAAAATTTCCATGATAATCAAATTTTTAGGAGAGATGTTAATGCTTTTCAACTGTTATTCTGCTGGTTTGGAATAAGTGATCTGACAAAATTGGCATTCTTAATGGTTACACTAACGTGATTGAATTATTTCTACTCCTCTGTTTCATTATAGATTGACAACTATATTTTATACTTATCTATTCTTGTTTGCGTACACTATAAATGTTCAATAATTTTCTAAGTTTTCTAAATATCGCCTTTGTGAGATCTGCAAATCGTATTCCAAAAATAATCTTTGTATATCTATTTAACCCTATTTGACTCTTGCTTCAAGTGACTTAAAAGGTCAAATTTTAAATAAAAAATACTATGATGCTACTGCTCTTTACTACCACACTAATAATGGCAAAGTTCTTTTCCTTAACAAATAAACCAGACAAGATTTCTTAGGTTTCAAGGTTAACTTCAGAAAAAAAGCTTTTCCCTTTACGTAGATAATAATAAAAGGAAAATGAAAATAAAGAACACCTCAGAAGACAAAAGAAATTAATTTTTATTTAAATAAGCATGTTTTATTACACGCAGCCATCATTTAAAATCACTGAAGCTTAACGAAACCACTTTTTACACCACAATTTCGTTTTACCATGTATTTCTTAAAAAATATTCTTCTAAACTTTTTCCGTGTGAGGAACACGAAAAAAAAACAAAATACAAAAGAGAATTCTTTACCCTTCATGCTAAGCTATAGCAATTTAAAATTGCATTTTTTATACTTTATATGCCTCTTGCGAATCTACATATAACATGTTTATAGATTTATGTTGGCCAAATTTGATTTTGCATGTTGTTGTTATTAAGAATGGCTCATTTGTAAAGCATTTAATTGTCAGTTTAGCTGCATTTAATCCATACAAACATTCAACACTATATACATTCAACCGGAACCGGCATCTACTGTGGCATTACAAACGTTGCAACAGAAGAGGTGGCAGTAGAAAAAAATAAAAAATAAACAAGTAAACCATACCAAAGAAACATTAAAGTCTTCATCACTGCCGTCTTCGCAATAGTCATCTTCATCATCGTCATTATTATCGTCGTTATTATTCACATCATTATAATTTTTCTGTTTCGTTTTATGTTCTTTTAAAGACATCAACCAAATATTCGTTGGCATGTTGAGGACGTTAATAAATTGGATCTAATATTTGGGGACCAGCCTGAAGGTTGAAGTTTAGAATATTGAAAGTCAAAACGAGGAGTAGAGTTGGAAATTTTACTTGGTGGTATTTTTATACAGTCAATTTGGCATTAATTAATGGTTGCTTACTAATGGTCCTTCACACCGGATAATATTATGGTTGAAGATTTGGACTATATCTATACAAGTAACGGATCTGTTTATAAAAAATCGATTCCACTAACATTAAATCACTAAGTTTTTCATTTAAGGCAGCTACACTGTATAAATTGACACATTTTTGTTCATTTTGGTACCTTAAAAAATATCTTTCTGATTATTTTTAACTGTAAATTCTTAATAATCCTCCGAACCACGTGAAGCGTAAACCAACAAATGAATATGTGATTATCCGGAGTGTATAATAAATAATCTTGTCCTTTAAACAGAATAAAAGCAAAATTATATTGTTAAAGTTAAAAAACCAAACTTTATTTGTGATCATTTCAAAAACTTTTACAAGATAAAACTAAAAATGGTTCAAGTTATTTAAATAAGCTGTGGTAACGGATGTGATAAAAATTCTGCTTTTGATACCCAAAATATATATCTGGATCCCACTGGTGTTTAAAAAGAGCTATGTTTACGACAATAATTTTTTCAGATCCTTTTTGGTCCTTCGAAACGGCTTAAAGTCAATAAGTTATAATTGGAACTTCTAATTGGTCTTCCTATGTTGCTTGAAACAGGATAAAATTATAATTTTTAAATGCCTTTTATTCTTTAAACAGAATGATGTTGCGCAATTCATTTAAGTTCAAAATGTAAATTAATCGGGGTCCTTCGAGCCTGATGTAATAACATAAATTAACTATGTTTTATTATAAAGGTTTTGATATCCGAAAATATAACGATTATATTTAATTTTTGGTTTATGTAACTGGTCCTTCAAACTGGATTATGGACAAATGCACAGTTTTTGTAGTGTTACGAGCTGCAGAGTCATCACTCAAAATCACTTTTTTCTAATTTGTCTT
Source organism: Cochliomyia hominivorax (assembly GCA_004302925.2). Lineage (NCBI taxonomy): Eukaryota > Metazoa > Arthropoda > Insecta > Diptera > Calliphoridae > Cochliomyia > Cochliomyia hominivorax. The sequence goes on from PYHX02000495.1 coordinate 44,319,136, forward strand.
TGGGAGTTTTTTATGTGAAATTTAAAGAGTTGTGCGGCTTTTTCCACAGGATTGCATATCTTAATGTACTGCTCCCACATAGTCCACTTTACCAATTATCTGCTTCCCAACAAGTTCGTGTTTTTTTTTTGTTAATTCTCCATTACCAAATAATTTAAAAAAATATACTTTTACGATTTTCTAGCCTTTAATTGATACTTTTATGTAGTAAGTGTAAGAAAAACTGCTTAAAGTCTTTCTTCCACAAAATACTTATGTTGGCGGCATTTTATAGTTGCATACATTTTGCTGTTGTTGGAAAAACAGAGGAGACAACAACAAAGAAACAAACAAACAATACGAAAATGAATAAAATTATGCAAAACTTGTTGTGGATTTTATTTCAATTTCATTTATATTTTTTTATTTCACTTTTTCACCATTTTACTTACAACAACAATCAAATACTTTTATTACACTACAATTTTACACTTTTTGAAGATTTTGATGGGTTGCAAAGAAACATACAAAACAGATCCACATAATAAATATGTAGAAAGAAAAATTAAAAAAAAAAATAATAAAATAATAAATAAAGAATCCACTAATGTAAGAAGTAAAACCTCTTCAGTTTACTTTATTTGCAAACCGAGTGTATTTATGTTTTTTGATGGTTTTGGAAGCGAAAAAAATTTAACGCCAACATTTTTGTCTGTATAATTTAGCATAAAATAGCAAGAAGTATTTTTGCAGTTGTTGTTAAGTACATAACATAAGATCAGTCAGTCAGTCAGCCAACCATCAGGGAATGATGGAATCAACCAACCATTATTTTAGCCAGTAAGTGAGCCAGTCAGCTATTCAGTTATCCCAACCAAACAATCATTGAAGTGGCCACTTGATGATAGAGAAAAAGAAGCTATTTCATCGTTACAAATCAGGTGTGGTTATTGTCGTTCATTTTTCTTCTTCTTTTCATATGCCAAACTTTGGTTGCCATATTTGTAATGCATGAAAGGAATAATGTTATATTTTGTTTGTGAAGTTTTTAATTTATTTTCAGAGGTACAAAGTGAGCTAATTGATTTTTAAGTCATTAAGCTAATTTATTTTTATTTTCTTTTGCAGATAATGGATTTTTGTTAAGGTGAATACAATGACAATGACAAGAAAAGAAGAGGAAAGAAAAGTAATAATTTAGCTCATTTCGGATTTTTTCAAAGAAATTCGAATGGAATTGATAATGATATGGTTTGACAGATCAAGGACTTTTTGGTCCTTCGAGTTGAATCTTTCCGATTGTTATTAATATTATTTACAGAACAGCTCTTAATAATCATCATGCCAAACTTCTTTTTGGATTTCTGTATACATGAATCATTTAATCACTATATTGTTGCTGTCCAAAGCTTCTTTGATTATGCTTAATGTAAACGAATTTTTAGTACTACGAACAGGATTTTTACAAATGCTCATGTTTATTTAATTGTATTTGTTTTATCATTTTTATTAGGATACATTTAGGCATTGCAGCCATCTTTTGTTTTGGCGTACTATACCATTAACAATTAACTATACTTTTCTTCGGGCCGGGTCTTTGCATAACTCTGTTTAAAAATGTTTGAAGATAAATTAGTCTACATTTATTTTAAAGTATTGGGAGAGCAACTACTCAGATTAAAACTAAATATTTTAGTATTTATTTTATTTTATAGTTCAGTGCTGCTTTTGAAGCTTGACAGTGGGAATTTGGCGCCTAATTGATAAAATGTTTCAGGTAATGTTAATGTCCCTTTTAATAATGAAAGCAAATAATCAGTAATCGAAACATTTGTTTTATTCTATTAAAAGACTGACAGTGAAGTTATACGTTTGGACAATTACCTTCTGAAATGAAAAATCAAACACCGAGAATCTGTCCCGTTACATGTTATATACCTTTCCTCTTTCTCGGTCATTTCTGACATGACGTTTTGGTGTCTTTTCATCCTAATTGCATGAGATATAAATCTTCCTTCTATAATGTAGGTGTTACATCCACCTTTAAGTATACCGTTCGATACAGAATCACTTTCTGAGTCATTTCGATGTCCGTACGTCTATCTTTCCTGCTGACTGTCCATGTAAACGTTGTGAACAGTTTACAGGTCGCAATCTTTGAAATATCTTTCTGTTTTCTATTTTGTATTATTTTGGCTTAAGGACAAAACCTATTTAAATTGGCCACATTCGGTTCAATATTCCAGGTACCTCCCGAAAGGTCATAAAAGTCCTAAATACAAAGCGATGTAAACAAAATTTGGCACAAGTAAATCTTTTAATATTCTAAAACGTTGTGCCAAAAATTATGATTCATTAGGTTCATACGAACCCCCTTCCAAATATCACTTTTAAGGGCAAAATCTTACATATACATTGGTATTGTTATATTAATTGGTCAAATTAAGATAAATGTAAGCAAAAATCGATGAGTAAAATTATGCGAGGGTCGGTTCATTATTTCTAAAATTCTACACTCTTAAGAATAAATCAGAAAATCAAATTGTACGAGGGTCGTTCATTAATTTTTTGTAACTAACATTTTTAACCGACGTGGTGTAGGGTATTAGATGGTCGGGCTTGACCAACTATACATTCTTACTTGTTTAAATTGAATAGGAAATTAAGCAAGTCACATTTTTAAGATCGAAAGAATTTCATTAATAACTTTTTGCCTGCGATCTGATTCGAACATGAGATACTTGAAATACTTGTTTTGCATAAACGTGAGAATACGATGTTTTTGATACTATATCCGAGATTTTTTCCATAAAAGTCAAATTATAATCCATTTATTAGTTGTTATGTTTAACTTCAATGCTATACGATCCTTTGAAACGATTCTTGGAAATTTGATTAAGGAAATGAAAACATACTACATTCTCCTTGCATTATTTATTGGTTCAAATTATCTCTTATGCGTATGTAATGTTTTTGGTCCTGCGAACTGGATTTTCGGCACAAAAATTAATTCATTCTTTTGATATTTTCTTATTTTCTGTTTATCTTTGAGATGTACGGTTCAAATAACTTTTTTAGTGATCCTTATTTTCCTATACACCGTTATTCAATAAATATTATTATTATTCACTGAACATTAATTTTATTAAAATTTTACGGAAATATACTAAAAATCATGTTTGCAACGGAATTAGACAAATTAATTTAATAACTTTTATTTCTTCAACTAATTATAAAAATGGCATGTTTTAGTATTCTAAAGGTTTTTTCTTTCGTTCTTTAGTTTTTACTTATTAATTTTTATTTTTATATTCACTTTATGTTTAAAATGTTCATTTAAAAGCTCATACATCATGTTCTTGTCGGCGGAATGGTGGAAAAAGTAACATGATACCATAAACATTTAACATTTTTCATAACATGAACAATGGAAACAATTATATGCCTGCCACCAAAGTATTATTCACTCAATTCACATTTGTACTTTCCTTTAATTTATACTCAAATGGACTTATAATTACTTTTGAAATACTGAAATTAAGAACAAAAAACAATTGTTTTTATGGTGTCTGCTTTAATGGGAATTGTTTAAAAATTTTTTACTAAGGACTGAGATCGAAGAATTCTCAACAACGATTTTTCATTAAAATTTTAAGCCAAATTTTATTTCATGTTTCTTTACAAGTTACCTTTGTAAAACATATCAGATGTTATGTTTAATGTCAAACACTAGTTAATCGGATTGAAATGAGAGATCCTACAAAAATTGGCCAAGCATTCAAAGGTCTGCCGTCAAACTGTTTCCAATGTTAATAAATAGCACCGAGAGAACTTGTCCTTTGATAGAAAATCAGGTGCAAGTGGAAAGAATGTCCACCTGATGTCATTTTCAGAAGAGCTCCCAACGCAACCGGCAGAAAAGCAGTCTGATCAGCTAAGTTCTTGGACTATTTGGTATGAATAGTTAAATCTAATGCAAGTTTAAAAGTATACAAGTTCCAGGCAGGAACGCTGCTTAAAATTAAGAGGCCAAAAACAGAGCACGGAAATTGAAGTCAAAAAATATTCTTGCTGCATAATGGATGACGAATCGTATGTACTGACAAATTTTTGTAATTTCCTGGTAAAAATTTTATGTTGCTGTTGGTCAAAAGAGAATGCTGAATAAAAGTTTAGGACCCAAAAGCCGTTTAAATTATCTAAAAAGTTTTTGATTTGGCAAGCATTATGCAGTTGCAGCACAACGGGCTCTATAAATACCAAAATTTACATCAAGGAATGTATACCAAAAAGGCTTCTTCCATTCATAACACTTCATATTGAGTCCACTTATTTTGGATCGATTTGTAAGAAGAGTACCAATTCTTGCCCGAGCTAAGGCTAGAGGAGAGATATTGGGCTCTTTAAGAGCATTGAGTAAAAAAAGTTTAGAAGTAAATGAAAAAAAGTTTAGTGGCTTTGTTTTTATTAACATATATGAATGTTAAGAATTTCTCGATTTCACTCCTTATTACTTCAATAAATATTCAAGAAAATACAATATTTAATATACTTGTTCTAGCATTTTATTTTCTTCTCTTCACCAGGTAAAAATCGTCTTATTTTGCAATAACATTTCATGACTTCATCATTAACTTTTGCGAAACTAGAAAATTATTGAAATTTGAAAATTCAAATTTAATAGTGAAATTGTATAGTTAAATTAAGTATTTTCATCATTTCGGTAATTGTTGGCAAATGAAATTAAAGAAGTTATTGAGTTCTTAAATTTATTCACAATTTTCTTTCAGTTTCTGACTTTATTTAATGACTTATTTTTGATTTAAAATAAATTATTGGGTTTTTGTATTTAAACTTGTTTGTTATTTACAAAATGCAAATATCATTTTAATAGATATTTTATCATAGAATTGCATATTCGAGCGGTTGTATATCGTATTCGTTATTTATATTTCAATTTCTTGTGTTTATTTGCGAATTTAACATTTGTATTGTCTGTCTTTGATTTTCTATATGTGACATTTTGACTGACGTTTCAATAGTGCAATGAATTTAATATAAATATTTGCCGTGTTACATTTAATGACTGGGAAGGTCAATCTCAATAACTGAGGGGCCTTTTGAATTGAAATACGATGCTCTAGTTGAAATTATATCAAACATGCAATGTTGGACTTAAGGTAAATATCAAGAAGACCAAAGCAAAGAGATTTTTTTAGTGAAAAATTTAATTTTAGATAAAAAAATTTAATTTTTAGTGAAAAATTTAATTTGAATTAAATTTTGGTAAAAAATTGAATTTTTAGTGAAAATTGAATTTCAGTGAAAAATTGAATTTTCAGTGAAAAATTGAATTTTCAGTGAAAAATTGAATTTTTAGTGAAAAATTGAATTTTTAGTGAAAAATTGAATTTTCAGTGAAAATTGAATTTTCAGTGAAAAATTGAATTTTCAGTGAAAAATTGAATTTTCAGTGAAAAATTGAATTTTAGTGAAAAAAATTGAATTTTCAGTGAAAAATTGAATTTTTGGTGAAAAAATTGAATTTTTGGTGAAAAAATTGAAATTTTTGGTGAAAAAATTGAATTTTTGGTGAAAAAATTGAATTTTTGTTAAAAAATGAAATTTTTGGTGAAAAATTGAATTTTTGGTGAAAAAATTGAATTTTTGGTGGTGAAAATTGAATTTTGGTGAAATTGAATTTTTGGTGAAAAATTGAATTTTTGGTAAAAAAAATGAATTTTTGGTGAAAAAATGAATTTTTGGTGAAAAAATGGAATTTTGAGTAAAAGATTGCTGCTGCTATTAAAGGTATTAAGAGTTTGGGGGAGAAAAGTCAATGCTACACCAATCGATTCAAAATAACTTCCGAGGTTGATTTTAACTATGTCAGCTGATAATCCCAAAAAGTCCCAACGCTTCTTGTAGGAACAATGGATTTTAACATACGAAATTAAAGTTATATTTATAAAGTTGATCCTAATTCTCTCAAGTGCCATCGGTTTCCCTACTCTGACAATTGTGCTAAATGCAGATAAGAGCATTTCAATACAAAAACAAAAACAAAAAAACATGCATATAATGAACTTAATAAATAATTGCGACATAAAATGTATAAGAAATGAATGTATTTCCGAATGACTGAATGATGGCAAGAAAACGCATTTTACTATTTTGCAATGAATTTCTGACAAATAACACAAGCGATGCCTTGACATTTTAAAACCACAAATCATTCACAATTAATAAGTGAATTGTCGTTAAAACTGAATTGTAATTTATTGTACTTTTAGATAAATATTGTTAAAAACAGCAATAACAAATAATTGAAAAAGAGGTTAAATTTAAAAATAGAAATCAATTTTAAGGAACTTAAGAAACAGAAATTGGTAAGAAATATGCCATTAATATGTAAAATAAGCCATTATAAGCAAAATGACAAAAAATAAGCTGAAAATATTAATTTCTTTATCCTTTTGAAGGAGATATATATTTTAAGGCATTTAAGTGGGATAAATAAATAATATTTGCTTAAATATTCAAATAGATCAGTTGGCAAGAAATATGCCATAAATATGCAAAATAATTTATTATAAGCAAAATAACATAAATTTGTTTTTCATAAAAAAAGATGAATCTTCTTTGGAAATTTCTAGAAAATGGATTTTCAATATTGCTTAATTTGGAACATAATATACAGTTGGTAGCAGTGTTAGTAATCCTTTGAACCAATTTTCGATCAAATCAAATGTTCGTTTAAATATAATTAAATGAAGGCATGATTCATTATTATTGGCTTTAACTAAATATCATATTTTTTTTTACAATTTCCTATAAACTTTACAAATTAGATCATTTAACGAAATGTTCTCAAGATTACAAAACTAACTGAACTCTAAAATTACGGAAAACTACAAACCAATTGCGTGTTATGGCGTGAAAAACTGCACTTTAATTTAAACGTTCACATGGCATTCATTCACTTAGTCACTACAGTGACCGACCCCAAACATCAACTCAGATGAAAAAAAAGCACCAAAGTGTTCTCAATACAGATGAAAATTAACAACAAAAATAATATAACAAAAAAAAAAAAAAAAAAAAAACGAATATAAATCACGACTTTTCAGATGAAATAAACGCTAAACTGTTACTTGAGTAACGAAAAAAATCAACAAAATTATTTTTTCCCTAACTAAAATTGGTGCAAAATAACTGAAGAATTAAGGCAATAGACGAAAAGATCTCTACCTCATCTTCCTCTTCTTCTTTTGCCAAATAAAACCAACAACAATATGAAAAGTGCACTTAACTATAACACAAAAATATATAAAAATTGTTTGGAAAAAATATCGTTAAATTAGAAATTGTGTAGATTCATAGATATAAAGAGTTGTAAAAAAGTAAAAACTAAAAAAAAATCTGAATTCTACACGATGTCTTTAAAGTATTTGAGAGTAAGTGTATGTATGTATGTGTGTGTGTGTTTGGTTGTGTGAAATATAAAATATCCTCTAGTTTAGACAATAACGCATGATGCTGTTCATGCACTGCCGAAAACCAAACCCAAACCAAACCATCATCGTCATCAGCATCACCATCACCATCACCATCATCGTGCTCATTTTCAACATCATTCTAAGTACACAATCATGTACGGGTACAGGTTAATTTTCCAACAAATGAAAAACGCAAAATTAAACAAAACGGAAAAAAGGAAAATAATATTGAAAAATCTGACATGGACGACTAAAGTAGAAAAAAAGTGATCATTACCAAAAAGTGATCGTCGAAATATTCGACAGCAATATGACCAACTGACAAATAATGCTGAATTTTAATGGATGATGTTATGTTGCAATATTGGTACACAGTCCTTTTGACGCTTAGTTTTCGATTCCAGTTCAATTAAATGGCTCGCAAGAGCTTTAAGATGACTTTGTAATTCAAATATGTATTTTTTCCTATGAATATTCTTACTGCTCGTGTACCATTGGTCCCATTTTACAAGACATTTACTCGAGTTCCAAGCTATTTCCCATAGTTGAATGCCTAAATCCATATAGGCTTTAGCACGATTTTATCAAGGATGACTTTATCAAAGCTTATACACTGTATGTTCTAATCATAAGATAATAATTATATATTTCTCAAATATTGATTCTACCCCACTGTGCAATTAACGAATGCACGAAAAATTCCCAGATAATATAAATTATCAAAATTAGCACAAAGGGAACGATCCGATCTGGATCGATTTCCATATTTTGATATATATTTAGATATTATACCAATGGACCTGGATATCCTGAAATGTACACGTGATTAAATTGTACGATCTTTGCATGCATTGTATAAAATGCAGGTTTTAAAAGGTTCAAACACCATTAATTAGGATAAACTGAAAACTATTTAGCTTAAGTGAATCCATCTATCTCCAGGTAAATTCATAGTATATCAGTCTGATATATTTGTTATCCTCAGAGTTTGTTGGCAGCTTAAGCTTTAAAGGAGTATTGGAATATTTATCAAGAGACACGCAACAGTTCAGCGAATTGAGCTTTGAGGACAGCTTCTGAGAGACATCTGTTGAAGTCCAATGAATCAATAATACAGCACCAGAGTCTATACTGATGGCTCCAAAATGAATTTTGGTTTCGAAATTTGTGTATTTCATATCAACCTTCAGATGATAAAACAGTATATCATTCTGATACATTTGCTATCCAGTGTGCTTGTTGATAGCTTTTAGGCAAAAAGTAATATTAAAATATTGATCAAGAGTCACAAACCACGTTTCTTATTAGGTCTAACTTAACCACATTAAAATTGGTCGATTAATTTTTTCAAGCCCTTTTACCCTGGACAAAGATAATATCGGCAATGGACAGCCCATTTAACTACCCGGAAGAAGTTCGACTTCAAAAATATTCACTGTAAAATCAAAAATTTCGAAAACATATATTTCGAGCAGTAATGCAGCTGGCCGGATAAGGTAATATACTCACATATGTAGAAGGTCCAGAAAGATATAGAATAGGATAGAATAGGTAGTAAAGCCACTGATGCAATTGTAGGGATATGGAAAGTCAAATATTGTTTTCAGTCTTCTCCATGAATGGCCATTACTGGGAACTAAAAGACAATGATTCCTGGACAACTATATGATGTTACAAATTACGTGAATTTAAGTAGTGAATCCCATTTATAGAGATCCTTTTAAGAAATATTGCTCGATATGTGGACACTGTAGAAAACGTTATTTTATTCATCATGACACTGTATCACACTTATTCAGTTGGTTTCATGTCTTCAACTTAATTTCATAAACTGTACCAATTGGCGATATTATTTCATGGCAAAGTGATAAAGTTGTTCGGCTCCAAATATATACAAACAGCATAAAGTATCAAAAATTGAAAAAAAGGTAAAAGGTACTGAAATGTTAAATGCACGAATTTTCCAATAGGCAGCCACGATTACACACAATTCCTTTTGGACTTTTTAAAATTTAGAGGAATTTTTATAGTTTTTCTATTTTAAAGATGTGAAAGATAGCGCCAATGGGGAAGGTGTTTCTTTAATGCGTAAGAAACGTGGGTGTATTAAAAATATCCACACATTCATACAATCACTCACACACTCGCACTCACTCGTATACTTTAATATTATCTAAGAAAATAATTTTGAAAATTTTTTTTCTGTACAATTATTTTCAATTCAACCAAAAGAAGACGATGAAAAGAAAATACCACAATTCTAACATTGAGTGACTGCCAGCTTGTCTAAGTTTAGGAGGACATTGTTTGTTGCGCACCTAAAATTGCAAATAGCAGAAAAGAAATAAAATTATAGGAAAAAAACTATTTTCTGTTGTCTTATGTGCGAACAAGATCACTTCATGACGACACCCAATGAGTGCAACTAAAAATCGTGCTCATGATCATCATCAAACTGGAGAATACAAAAAAACAATAACAACAACTGGTTACTATTTTACCATCAAGTGAAAATTGGCCAATGAACCCTTAAGTTCACGCGTGCAATTTTGGAACGTTTGTTGCAGCCACAACAATAATAACTAAGTAACGCTTGTCAAGCATCCTTATGCCATGTGAAAATTGCTCCGTATATTAAATTTTTACTTTTGGTATCTCGTTACTATTAACCGCTGCTGCTGTTGCTGCTGCTTTTGTTGTTAGCTGTTGTTGCTGACTAAAACTAAAACTACATTTCTTGTTGCTCTATTATCTTAGGAAAATTATAGAAATTATTGGATGTTGCTTTGAATTTCATAGATACGCTGTTTTGGCAAAAGCTCATCGAACGTTTAAAGTGGCCGCCTAATTTAGTGTGAAATTTAAGACTTTTGTGTGCCTTTATTTCCTACGAATAAGAGCAATTTTATACAGAGCAAAAGAATATGAAATGATAATGAACAAAAGCAATAAAAGAAATCGTATTTTTCTACACATATGGGTGTGTGGATGCGTCGAAAAATTTTCTAGAAATTTATTTCAATGAAACTTGAAATACATATTGCTTCCTGATTTGATAGCTGAAAATTTACAGCCAAAAATAAAGTATTTTCTTTTATGGAACCATATTACTTATTATGGAGGAAGTGAAAAATCTCTGTTATATAGATCGCCTTTGATATAAAATCAGCATACATTTGGATACGATGTTGGTGATTTTAATATGTTCTGTTTAAGGGCGAATATCAGAATAGACTACTGTGCGACGCAATAATGACTTGAATTTATGTGAAAAATTATTAATGTCGTTTTGTAAAATACTAACAAATATGGTATTCTGCAGGGTAAACATAATTTAGTATTCGGTAGATGCCAAGGTGTAAACACACATTGTTTTTCAATTGCGGGAATGTCTACTTTAACCTAAAACAAACGCCAGCTGCAAGTTATCATTGGTAGAGCTTACGGTCGACATGAACCAATTAAATGAATTTGCAAGACAATTTTTAATAAGGAAATCTGTTTAACCAAGATTGATGTCAAACTCCAGAAGAATTTGTCTTATCACTGGAAGTCACACAACAAGTCATCTTCTTGCATTCATTCAAAATTTAGGATATTGGATTTTATTGATTAGAAAACAAGAGTTTTTGAGACTATTGTAAATATAATTATGTATATTCGGAGTTATGTTACGAGCTATTGGTCAATAAACGATCAGACAATAATCTTTAAGTGTCCATTATGCCAATGCTCGATCATGTTTTTGATGTTCGAAGATACGAATTCCTACAGGCATACACTTCACTCTAGAACAGGTTAGTGGAACCCATTTAGAGTAATAAAGAAGCTTACATTGGATAATGATACCTAATGCTTTCATGGCGTAGCAATTGGAAGATAAATCACTCTATTCACTATTGCAAAAGCTGATGCAGCTACTGTCAGAAGTTATAATTTTAACTATCGATATCCCAATTGTTCTATGTAAAGACATTTTCCAATAATAATTCTTTAGTTTGGGAATTATAGACTATGAAGCCATTTCCAATATGTATGATTATTCCGTTCAGTTGCGTTTCATTTGAATATACATAATTTGTACAATGAAAATGTATTTATACACACAATAGCAAGCGATACAACTTCTGTAGTAAGCAAAAAAGTCATGGTCTTACAACCGAAGTTTTCAACCTTCTATCAAATATAGATAACAATATGACTTCATTATGCTCCTAAGAGATGGATGTTGCTGCAACCCCCTTTAACATTTCAGATTACCTGTTGTTCCGATGTATTCATTCATGGTCCTCCAAATAGCACGATTTAACCACACAATTATTACACCAGATTTAGTGATATATTGTCCTGTTTTTTTTTACAAATAATGAAACATATTTTTACTTTCACAATTTCACCTTAATACAATCTGCCCTTCATCAATTAAACCAATAAATATTATTTAAGTGTTAAACTTGTTTATCTTTTAAAAATCTGTCCCAATCGTGTTTCGTGTAATATCTACAAACCTCTTAGCACTTTCTAATTATTTTCTAGAGATTTTCAAAAAGAAAAACTTTAAAACCGACACTATAATACACTAAATATGGTACCGACTCTGTAACATAAGCTTTCAAACTCCAAACAACATTTTTCAAAAATTATACACAAGACACACAGCAATTTAGTGATGATCACTATGTCAACGTTAATATGTTGTATTTTAATTGACAATTAAATGACAAGTTTTAAAGCGCCATTGGCACCTCTAATAAACAATAATAAACACCAACACAATACTCGATTGCAACAACGACAACAAGAACAACAAAAGTTACAACTTTAAAGCCGACAAAACTTTAAAGCTGTGTTGTGTTGTCTTACGAGACCGATTACACATCAATACAAAAGTCTTTAGTCATACGCACATGAAATTGTATATAAAAATTCAGCTCTTAACTGGGGGTTCATTAAAAATGCCAAACACGCTTAAACTGTCAAATTACAATTTACGCCAACTGACGCATATTTTTTTTTAAGAAACGAAATGGAAGAAGAAAAAAAAACTTCAGTTACAACTCGTTTTACAGTCAAAGGTTTGAGTTGTGTTTACTGGTATTATTTATGGCAAAGTACACTTTTATTCTAAAGCTGGTAAGACAGTGGCTGTAACTGATTGCTTGCCAATGAGCCAACAAGCCAACCAGCCAGCCATCCAGCCAGCTTGACTTAAGCTTTTGTTTCTATAGTGTTTGGCACACGTACCAAACGTTTCAAACAGTTACACTTCGCATAAGGTGTCAATGTTGGTAAAAATCTGGTGCAACTCACGTTTGCTGTCACTTTAGCTGTCATTTTGTTGACACAACATTTTGCGTTTGCCGCTTTATAAATTGCTTATTTTGTTGTGTGTATTTCATTCGACAAAGCTTTCGTTTCGTGTGTTGCCAGATCTGGTAGTGTTAAGCAGCATAGGTGGTGGCTTAAGGATCACGCATTTGCTTGTTTGTGTTCTCACAAGTCAAAGACAACGCACATTAATTATTTAGCAATAAATTTATTGTGTTGTATTTGGTCATAAAAGATCTTTGTTTGTATTCTGTTCGTAATCATTGTTAGAGTTGTTGAGTTGTATCAAACTAAATGTAAAATAAATTGACAAAGACTTACAGTAACGAAATGGGCTGTGAGGTTAAAAGAAAAAGCGTTGAGAGACGTGAACAGAAAAAAAGTAAAACGCAAAACTCTTCATGATATTATTGTGAAAGTGTTGGGATAAGGAAGTGAGTGTGTGTGTTTCTTTTGCCGAAGGTTGGATAAGAATTGAGAAGAGAATAAATAAGGGAAGTGTTTCGACTATGATCGTGGTCGAAATTAAAAGGCAATAAGACATCATTGCTCAAAAAGATCTCAAAAAATCTTTTAAGAGACACAGATGTTGCGGTGTTTGGACATACGATTTTTGCAGGAGTTGTCGAAATGAACGGGAAGAAACGATTCCTCATCTCTTCTGCCAATTTTCTGCTCTTGGGGATCTACGATTGAATTTATTTGGATGCAGTTCATTACAATCTCTGGCAGATTAGGCTAATGCTTATTTAAAGGAATATCTGTGGTTTTATTCGAAATTGCTGATGATTTCACAACGGATCTATTCCATAGGCGTTCCACAGATTTCTGTGAAACTGAAGTTTTATCTCTTCATCAACACTTTCTTTTCTTTTCTCCACTTAATTTTCAGATTCAGGAACCAATTGAGTCACCTCTGCCTAACCAAACGGGACAAATCAAACATGTTTTGAATATTCAAATTAAAATCTTTTCCCCCCCCATTCCTGGATAAGTCTCTTCCAAATTAGCAAACAAGTTTCTGTTAAATCAAATTGATCTGAAAAATTTAACATCATAAACTGCTTCAAAGATGTAATGATTTCTAAAATTTTTCGGTGCTGGTTTCGCCATTTTGCTTCACTAACTAGACTTTGATAAAAAGACTTGATATTGTCATTGATTACTTTCTATTCGGGAATGGTTGGCGACAATATCATAAAAATAATACACAATCATTTGGGTTTCAAAAGACTCTAAAAAAACTTTGTTTTATTGTATTTGGATAACTTCCCCATTTCAGAGTGCAGAAGAGCACTGGCTGTTGGAAATGAGGCATGAACTGCGCAAGAATTTTATTCCAGTTTTCTCAAATCCGGAAGAAATTGCAAGATCAATGCTTAAAGATCAAACATTTTGCATAACAAATAAAATCTCCTTCAGCTTTTACTGAATCACTCTCCTTTTCAATCCATCCTCGCAATTTTTCATATTGGTCCTCTTTAATTTTTCTCTCCTTATTTAGATGGAAAAATTAATTTCTTTGCGCCATAGTCCAAAAATGACAAAAAATAATGTTCATACAAAACGTTTTATGTTACACAAAGTGTTGACGACAATAAATGTCAACACTTTCAAACGACTAATTTATTTATTTGTGTGATTTGGTTTCTTAACTAAATTACAGAAAAAAATACCTCGTTATGGCATTGTTAACGTACGAAGTGTTCAAGTGGAAAATAAGAAAATTACATTTCTTTTATGCTTTTCCACACAGACAAGATCAAGTGTAATAAGTTTTTGTTTCAAAAAACAAAAAATAATGGATCTTACTTCCTTAAAGAGATTAGCATGGTGGTCTCAAAATCAGTTTTTGTTTTCAAATTAATTTCCATTTAAATGGGAAAATAATTTAGAGGGATTTCTTGTTAGTTAAGCAGTGGTTTAGGTGTTTTGGCCACTTAACTTATCAGCAAAGCAGCCAAGCACAGAGCTGACATATGATTTCAAAAAAAAAAATGCATAAAAATACAAAAGATTTTATTTGCTTTAGGGAAATATGAATACTTAAAGACGTTTATGTTACAGCAGTTAGAAAACTAGTGCAATAGGTGCTTAGCGATATATTCTTAGATGAGTGATAGAAATTCGTTCCATTTTCTTAATAATTCTTTATTTAATACTCTTAAAAAGGCGATAATACAATTTCACTTAAAGTTAATACAATTGAAACAACCGGTATTTATTTTCGACTGGTTGATGGTCAATACTATATTTTCTCATGGTGTTTTGAAATCAAGGCCATTTAGCATAGGATTTCATTATCTGATAGCTGATAGCTTCGTTCAAATAAATTAGATCACAGTTCAATGTTTCACAAAATTTCAACTAGTCATAATGAAACACTTGTTTCCTGCCTAAGTAGGCTTTGGAATTATTTTTGTGGGCTCAACGGACTTTGAGCACAATTAATTCGTCTTCGGAGGAATTAGTTTTACTAAACATTTTAGCATAAGATCATTAACAGATATTCATCAATAATATGGATAACATTTCTTCTACATATTTCTCCACATCACTGCCGAGTAATATACTCGACATGTTACAAATCTTCTGTCACAGTTTCAGAGATATGTGCTGTCAAAAGTTTCGTTTATTAGGGAGATACTACTCCCTTGAGGTCTACACTAAATACCAGTAATATTTAGTTATTAAAGCACTATTCGTGTGCCAAATAACGTGAGATTTACCATGTTAATTAAAGAGATATATGACATCGTTTATATGAGGAATACTAATATCAAAATAATAAAGTGCGAAATGTCATCTAATGAAGGAAATATCAGCGTCTCAAATTTCATGAAAGTTAAACAAGTCGTTTGATCATAATCGTTGTAATTTTTTTTTTTGGTTTAAGGAGGTTATCTCAGTTATCGGTTTGTATCTTTTTCTACTGAACCAATTATTTTGATTTTTAAAAGGAAACTTCTTAGGTTAATCAAAAATATTTAGGCCAACTTCCATTGCTCTCTGCCAATTATTGTAGATGTCAGCGAATTAACAACAGACAGACATATGGATAAATAGAAGGACATAGCTAAATCGACTCAATTTTTGATTTGCAAGAACAAAATCATTGTTTTAATCAGGACTTAGGTGATTCCTTCCAGGCGTTACAAACAGAATTGCAAATTTAATATGACCTCATTACCACTTGTGGTTGTGGAGGGTATAATAAATTATGGGTTTCGAAATAGCAGTTTTGAAACAAAGTTCAAAACCCCATTCCCTTTTTTAGGCAGCTCCTCATATTGCATATTATATTTTCCATTCTATTGGATGGAAGTGAAAGGTGAAGACTAGTTCATCAGATCTAAGAAAGTTAGTGTTCAAAAAACTTTAAGAATGTGATCAAAAGATGGACTTCCAAAGCATTTAAACTCATATTTTGCCCTTCAAATTCAAGCCGATCAACAGCTTTTTAAGTAAACAGTACTTTTGAATTTTGTTCAAATCCATTTTCCTTTAATGGAAAATGAATCCTGGAGTTGTTTTTAACATCGGTCTAAAACAAAAAACTCCTGAATTGCCGATTAATTCTTGGAGTTGTATATGGAGTTAGAGAGTTAAACTTCATTCACAATTTATGGTGATGAGGTATACAAATATAAATAATTACGTTCCAATGTTTTAGGCTTTCTGACTTTGCAGACAAATTTTTACTTACATCTTGCAACTTTATTGTCAGTGTTGCAAACACTTTACAATCAATTCAGAAATTTTAAATTACAATCATATTAGATATTGTGTTAAAATCAAATCAAATCCCAATTTGCGGTAATTATTGTCAAAATTTCTTCGAAAACATCTCTTTTTTTGTTTTGGACATAAAAAACCTTCAAAATTCTTTAGCTGTTTTTAATCTATAATCAAAATAATTTTTTATTTATCAACAAATTGCCATAAAATCTGAATTTAAAAACACTAGTAATTTTGCAAATTTGTAGCGTGACTAGTTGCAACAAGTAGCGTTACCCTTTTGTAACGAGTTAAAAACCTTTACATGCCCTAAACCGTATTGGCGAATGGTGATAATGTGGCGATGAATATAAAACATTTTCTTAATAGAAAACAAATGAGTTTTTGTAACTTGCAACACTTCAACAACAATCACAACAATAAAAATAATAAAGAAACTAGAAAGATTATTGGTTACAAACTCACATCGAACTGAAAACTGAAAAGTGAATATCTGAAAATCTGCAACAAAAAGTCTAAATAAATTTAAAGTTAAAAAGATGCAACCAACTGACAATGATGTAGCTGATGATATGCTGATTTGCAAGAGTAAAAATGCAATAGCTTTATTGCAAAACAAAGCAATAAGACAAACGAGTGAGTGATAGTAGAAAATTTAAAATTACACATACACTCTCATACACATAAACATGTGAGATTGTAGACCAAAGTGATTGGAGATAATTTCAAGCAATTATACCAACTATTTTGAATAGTTCAAAGGCCAAATTACTGCAACGAATTTTAATAGAAGAAAGAAAAAAGAAAATCGTAAGAAGAGGATGGCTAGTGCAAACTGACTGCCTGTAACTATAACAACACTTTATTGTCAGATTTACACTTCACTGCGGGAAAATTGTACCACCATACAATCGATAAGAGTTGAAAACAATGTTAAAACCTAAACTTCATGCACTCTTACCCAATAAACTTTAATAATGAACAAAAGCAAAAATAATAGTGCAACAGAGACAGAAATATATAAAGCTGAGGAGTAAAAGAGACAGTTAGTTAAGCTCATGATCGAGTGATCATATGAATGAATTTGGTTAGGTTTTTGGGCTAATCTAACGATCGGTAGCTTAAATGCGCACAGAAAAGGCCTAAAGGTAAAACAGATTTTTAGCAAACAACTCTAAACATTGAAAAAGCATTAAAATGTTAAACTGTTTTAAAGTTTACTGCTCCTGCTGCTGATATTATTTTCCCTATCTATTGGCTTTCTGTTCACAAACTTCTTTCCAATTTCCAATTTCAGTTAAACTTGCTTCACTGATCTCTCATGATCATCGTTTTAACGTCATCGTCAGCAAGTGATCGCTTAGTTAAGACTGTTTTAAAGTAGTTTTTTTACCCCCAAAAAAGTAATATCAAGATGTTAAATTTTCTTTTCTTTTTTATTTTTGGAATCTCTGCAAGTGCTGGCATTGCCACACCAACTGAAACGTGATGTATGGTTAGCAATAGATAGTTAAAAGCGTTTTCTTTATAGCCTTAAATGCTTTTACAATTTATTTCTAACTTCTCTAGAGAAGAGCGACAGATTCGTTAAGCTTTATTTGTTATAACTGACGTTGCATTTAAAGCGGTAGCTCCCACTACTAAAACTAAAATAACAACTTATATTACTAACTACTTACTAACATTTCACGTGCAACACGTTTAATAATAAGCAATTTTGATTTTAGAGCAGATTATATGAAAAAAAATTGGTTTATTTATTTAAAAAAAATAATACTTAAAGAACATAAACATTTTTGTTGTTACAACTAATAAAATGTTTATTATTTTTTTTTTTGGGAAAAGAATAAAGTTATTTTTTAAGAAGTTCCAACGAATATTGAAATCACTACAAAGGCAATTCAATATCACAATTGTGTTCTTTTCAAATGCAACAACACTCTATACTCTTCCGAATACTAAAATTTTCTAGGTCCTTCGAATCGGAATTCCGTTCATTTGCCAAATATTGTGTAAAGCCTAGCAGCCGATCAGTGGTTTTCGAATATTAAAAAAGAATGATTCTATGTGGAACTATAAAAAATAGATTTTTTGTTATTGAAAAAAGATTTATCACGTTCAAAGGACCAGATTTAACAAGCTTTGATTAGAAGTATTTTTTATCGTTATTGTACGAACCAACAAAAATTCTATTTATGTTTATGTTTATATTTGAAGGTGTTAAATCCGGCTCGAAAGACCAAATTTAACTCTAGTAAAGAATTATTTAATCTAAGAATTATTTGTACGTTAGATTGAAACAGTTAAGTAGTGCCAGCCCCCCCCCGATTAAAATCTCCCGATATTTATAAATCATACCTGAGCTCTGTTTGGTCTATGTTCAAATAATGATCCAATAATGATTTTCTATATTTCTAAGCTAAATATCTTTATAGCGCATATTCTCTTCTCTATTATCTATTATTCTGTTTCTTCTTTCTTTTTCTTTATATAACAGATCAATATCATAACACTCATTTAGTTTATACTTTTACATGCCATCATATCCCAGCCACATGATCCATTTGGCAGCAAGAAACAAAACGCTGCTGTGGCAGCTACAAGAGTTGCCCTTTTAATTCATTGGAAGCTGTTCTTGATTTAAGCGCACTTGACTTTTGCAGTTGACCTTTTTTAAACATTTTTGGAAGATTTTTAACTTGTTTCCATTTTTTTAGTTTTGGGTTTTTATTTATTTCTTTTTGAATGTTTAGCAAAATATCTTAACGTTTAAGTTAAATGTTGAAAAATAGAAAACAGAACTAAAAGTCTTTTTATTTTATTTTATTTTGGCCAACAGCAATCGATCTTAGAATACGAATTTCATTTGTTACTACTGTTTGACTTCTTTTTGGATTTTGTCGGTTGGATGCTGCTCTGCCATGGAATTTTTAAGTTTGATTTTGTTTTACATGGAATTTGTACTGATTGCTTCTAGTCATGCCCGATTTGTTGCGGTTTTTGTTGCTTTTGCAAAAAAAAAAGAGGGATTTCTACTTTAGTTCCAACAGTTTTTGGTTGTTCTTCTTGATTTGCCATTTTTGATTAAAGAATGAATTTTTTCTTAGGAATCATAGAAAGGATAAGAAAATTGTTTAAGAATTAAATTTTAATTGTTGTTTAGTTTTATTTTTCCCTTGAAATTCATTTCTATTGTATTTTTGATATTATTTTCCGCCAAAAAAAAAATAAAATTTTTACCTTAAATCAATTGAAATTAATTTCATGCATTTTATAAAATTCTTTCGATAAACATTTACTAAAAAGGCGTTGCACAATTTTTTTGCTCACTTTCGTTCCTAAAATTCTTACAACTTTATTGTTTAAAATATTTTTTTTTTTGAAAAAATTTCTACAACATGTTGTTCTCATAACTGACCTCACATAAGCCATTTTTAATTGCGTCTACGAACCCTTTTTTTCATTTTTTTGGCAACACTAAACGCGTTACCACAATCAATCAGCTTGACTTATGTTTATCTTTTTACTCATATTTGTTTTTGTAGTTCGACAAAAGAAAAAAGGCCCGAAATTCATGCTTCATGCTTTTAAACTTGAAATGTGTAGCCTCCCTTTTATATATAAATACATTTTTAAGTAAAGGTAAGAACCAGGTTTTAAAAAGTGGTTGGAGAAGGGGGAGAAGAAGAATTTATTAACATTTATTTAAAATGTTTCATTGTTTTTAATGTCTATTTTTTAGTTCACTTAAAGTGTTATTTTGTTGCTTTTTAATTGTAATGGTGGTGGAATAAAAGCCTTTTAATTTGTCCAATAATATAGTGTTTTACAGGAAAGAAACATTAAAAGGGAGGGTTATGGTTTATGACTAAATAAAGGGTATTTTAAAAAGTAAAGTGTATGGGAAAAATTCGTAATATTATTTTAAAATCTTGTTGTTTGTGTAATGTAAGACAGGACATAACTTATGAAACAATACACAGTTCTATAGAAAAGCATAGATGGCGCGGTTTGATATAAATAACTGCAACCTCCATCTAAGTGAGTCTACTGTAAACTGTGAGGTAGTGAGGTTAAACTTTACAGTATGAACTCTTTTTTGAAGCATGATATTTGAAATCTTCCTTTGAAAATGCTAAAAAGATGCTTTAAAGGATTAAAATCCTCAGATTGTGGTGGGCAATCTAAGATTTGAATCTTATTAGTTGATAACTAATCTTTAACATACTTTGAACAGCGGGTTTTTCCCTTAAAATGGACATTTCTGTTCGGTTTTCTATATCTTCACTGTCCATTAAGAATTTTAAGAGCTTGAACGTTGCTTGAAGCCATTTTATAAGATGGCATGAATATTTGCCAGATTTCTCACAATAAAATATATTTATAGTCGAAGAGCCAAAATGAAGATTAATTTCATTCCTTTATTTATTCACGATACGGAAAATATTTCAGGTTTTTTACTTAGATGCTTTTCGAAGTCGTCTACTAATGTTATCATTTTATGTTTCCTCTGAGACCATTTTGCCTAGGATTCAAACAGCGATTTTTAGAGTTAATTTTGTTTTAAAATTACTGACAAAGAGGAAGAATTTATTGTGTTTATGTGTACAATTCAATAACAGATACACTTTTTATGGTCCTCTTTCAAGTCCATAAGAGGATCATGGGGAAATAGTTGCTTAGGTTTCGAACAATACCGTAAGTACTTCAAATTCTATTAGGATTAGTATCCCTTAATTATGGAAGGGGTTAGTAATTTACTAATACTACTCCACTTCTAATTGGTAGCTGGAAACAAAATGTTTCAGTATCCCACAAATTTCATATTATATCTAGCGTTGGTTCTAGAATGTACATCCAATTAATCCCAATTCTGTGGAACGTGTTAACTAAGTCTCAGTGGCTTTGCTAATTTATAGATTTTAATAGTGGTAATAAAACTTTATTTTAGACATGAATATACGAATGAAGTCTAACGATATGCTTGAACTGTAAGTTGAATTAGAATATATACTCTTAACAAATAACACCTGCTCTAAATACACCCTTTTATTAACATTTAATAATCCACAATATTCATACTTAATTTATATACAAGATAGTTGAAAAAAAACTTTAATTTCATTTAATAAATACTGATGGAATTCATATGAATACTGACTTAACATGACGATTGTAGGCTGTTCCATATTTTGTTAAATTAAACATTCAATTACACAATATCTTCTGAAACAACAAAAATAATACAAAGTCTGAATTTAGTTTTAATCTAAGAAGGGGAAATATAATATTACTAATAATTTGTTGTATAATTTATAATTTTTCCTTCTCTATTTATAGTTTTAATCGCTTTTTTCAAAATACAGTTGCTTGTTTTTGCTCATAAAATCTTATATCTGATATATCGGATTTTTCTATAGTATATTTATAACCATCGATAGTTTATTACTTCTTGTTTTATTTCTACTCTGTATTTAGTTTACCATAGTTAACCTTTTGCAGCCTCTTTTTTATCGGAACGTGTGCGGGTGTTATTTAACCACTTATAACTACAATAACTGCTACATAAATCGATCACGATCAATACGGTTTTTTTGGTTTTTGTTTTTGGTTTTATTATTATGGATCGATTTTCACCCATAAGAGGAAAAACTAGATAATAAGACTATAATATGTGTAACTATGTTAGAATAGTTAATCAGCTAAAAACAAAGGAGGAGATCTTAAAAGGGGGCTAGAAACTATATTTAGGCTATGAAATACAACATGTCCTTTATCTACGCTTCTGTTGTAGTTTTTCCTCATATAAGTGAAATTGTGTGCTCATGATTCACAATCATGAGCTTCATAAAATTTATCCACAAAAAAAATCCCCATAAACAATATACAATGAAGCACATATTTAAGTTAAAATACGAGTATGTGTTTGAAAAATGTAGTTACTTGGCATTTTCTCTACCATCAAATGCAGGAACAGATTTGTACATTTTAAGCATATAATCTTATCTAAATGCGTTCAGGTTTTTTGTTATTTTTTTTAATTTTAGGTTTGTGTTCTATGGATTTACCAAATAAAATCTATGTTTATTTTGCGTTTTTAGTTAGAATAATTTTAAGTTTTATTATCACAAGTAAATTTTTTGTATAAATGAAGATCAGTTGAGGTGGTGCCATTGAGAAGGAACTAAATAAAGTTTGAATAAAGTTGTTTACTAAATTTTTATCAATGATAAAATAAAAGATCAGTATAATTCTTAAAAAGTGAATTATGAAGTATTTTTTGTGTCATCAAATGGTGCTGCAGATATATATTATTGCATCAAATAGAGATCTGAGTCTATTAGGTCTGAAGCTCACATCCACAATACCTTATTCAATTTTCGTAAAATTTAGCAAGCTTATATTACCTTTACGTTACTCACTGTACGATTTTAGGATAGGAGAGGGGATAATAATATCTCCTTTTGAACGAAATGTTTAATATAGCGTATCTATGTGACTACTACAGGGATTCTAACGTTATTTGGCACAAGAATAAACTTTTGTCAACTCATTATTTAAAATTTTTTGGAAAGGAGAGCGGTATCTCCCTAATAAATGAAACTTTTATTAACTAATATCTCTGAAACTGTAAATCTTAATTAAAAAAATATGAAAGACTAAAAAATTTCATAAGGCAGATAGAATAATATCCCCTTTTTACATGTTCCTCAAATATTATCTTATTGAGATGATGGAGGGCATTAAATATTACGTACAACATTTTAATTGTTGTTTTGAATGACAATGGCACCTGTTTAGGTTCGCCTTTTTTTCACCCCTAAAACTCTGTAGGGCTACCCTATAGCGTCCATGCTCTCAAAGTTATAAACAATAAATCAACAACTTCGCTTGTTTATTTAACACTGCAGCTTGTACAAACTGTTTTACATAAGAATTAAAAAATCTGCCAGCATTGAGAGAGGATTTTGTCAAGCGAAACCTCCAAAATTGATTGCCGATGAACCTGGCCAAAATTGAAAGGTACCGTAAGTCTATTTTGGACTTAACTAAA
Source organism: Cochliomyia hominivorax (assembly GCA_004302925.2). Classification (NCBI taxonomy): domain Eukaryota; kingdom Metazoa; phylum Arthropoda; class Insecta; order Diptera; family Calliphoridae; genus Cochliomyia; species Cochliomyia hominivorax. Next base: position 44,342,734 of record PYHX02000495.1, read on the forward strand.
GGTACTACAGCCGACTTCAAAATTGTTATACAAATAGTGGGACATTAATAGAGAATACCGAAACAATCCGGTGGAAAACCATCTAATAGGATATAAGACGTTAAAGTCAAAACAGATTGCCAAGATACTACAAACTAGCGATTTAAAAAATGTTACTTAAAAGTTATAAATCAAATTCATATTCCCAATTTTTTAATTAAAATTCGAGCAAGCTTGAAAATTTATCCCAAAATTCATTTTGGCTGATTTATTTGAAGTCCTATACTTTTGATTATCAGTTGGTGTTTGATCGTCCGATGCTTTTTACGCCTCAAGCAGAAAATCTCCTGCCTCAAGAAGGATCTAGTATGTCCGTTCTATATCCTTTTCGATCGACGTATGTCGATGTTATTAGGCAAGAATATCCTGTACATGATCAAGAGGTTTTTGTTGATGAAGTACTACAAAGTTTGCAGAATGATCTTCCTAAGACATTTAAAGCTTTATTCGTCTGGGTATTTGTGAGATCCATATTTATTATATACGTTCTAAATCCGTTATATCTGTCTTGTGTGTTTATTATTTAAGTCAACTCCTATGGAGAAAATTTTAACTCACTATTGTGCCAATAGAGGAACTCGACAGGTTAATTGTTGCATTATGTTGTTGGTGTTGCTGATATTAATTCTCATAAAGCTAATTTTCTTGATAATTATCCCAAATCCAAACATTACGCGGAAAACTTAGCAAGTTTTCTAATGATCTTAATTTCTATTAATTATCATGCCGACCACGTATATATCCACCAATAGAAACTTCTATATATCATATGAAGGATTTTCTGTGATCATGTCATGATAAACTTTTCTTATAATTTTAATGGTGTGAGAATATTTTTGTAGTTTCGAACTATTTCCATAAAGCTCGGCTTAAGAACTTAAAATAATTATTGACAAGTTGCTGATGTGTTAACTGTTTTTTGTTTATGTTTCACTTGCAAAGACCAAGTGGCCAGAAATTTGAAACTCAGTTCCAAATATTTCTGAATGAAGACAAACACTTGAGGAAAATTATAATTGAATACCGAAGACGAATAAAAAAAGAAACTTCCAGTTAAACATTTTAATTTTACAACAATTTTACACAACTTTGGAATCAATTCACAACTGAATTTCATAAAAAATAGTTTTCTTGCCTCCACTTTATCCAACTGCATTTTATTTCTGGATTGAAAATTATTAGTTTTTCTTATTACAAGTCATAAAGAAGGTGGCATAAATTTATTTAGTTGGCAGACTGTATTTAGGTTGTGGTTATTTCCTTGGCTGATAGTTTAAGTTTGTTGTAGTTATTTTGGTGATGACGACGTTATTACTTGCTGCTCGAACACTGGCGGTTTCCAATAGATTATGGTAATCCAAGAAGGTGTTAAAGTATATTGTTAAGTTTTTTTTCCGCTTTCTTAAGACAATTTTTGCTTATGAAGTTTATGAGACATTATGATTTTCAGTTGAAATCGTGTTGCACGAATTAATATCTATTAAGTTGAGGGTGTTTAATTTAATTTTGTTTGCAGAACTAGAAATTTTTTGTTCGACATTTTATTTTTTAAATTCAATTTTCCATTTATGTGCATAAATTGTTGAGTTGTTTGATTTTGGTAAATTTGTGGTTATTTGGTGACCCATAAAGTATATATTTATATAGATTTAATGGAATTTATTTAAGTAGTTTTGTGTTTTCCTATTAAGTTTATCATTCCATGGGTAACAGTAAGAAAAATTTATTTTGCAATGGACCAAATACGGTTCAAAATGTAAGTCTTGTTACTTTAACTTGTGTAAACAATTTTATGAATTTTATGTGAATTTTTTAATTTCATATTTTTTCCAAATATTTAATTAATTTATTATAATTTATTATAAAATAAAAAAATAACGAAAACTTTCTGGTTGCATTCATATTTTTGCACAAAAAAGTGTAGGTACCCCTTAAGATTTTATGGGTACACATTAACAACTTTGCAATTTTGATAAAATATGATAACAGTGAATAAAAGACGTTTTAAAAATCATTTATTATTGGCCAGATTTTAAAAAGTATATAATGTCTTGAAAATAGGAATTAAATATAATAATCAATAACCATAAATAAAAAACAGAAGAAAGAAACAAACAATTATCAATTCACAATTGCTCCAAAGTTTATTTCAGAGTTGAAGGAAATTTTAAGCAAAAACATTTCTAAGGATACCGTATGCAGAACAGCATAAAACATACTTTAAAGTAAGTAAAATAGAACGGATGAAGGGAAAAAAGAAACGCTTAATCCGAGGAATATTCGAAAAATATGGAAAGTGGGGATGTATATCGACAAATGATGTGGACAATATGGAATTCTTTGAAGAAACATTGAACAATGAATTTAAATATTCTTAAAAACAGCCTCAACCAAAGTGTATAACAATGATCCTAAACACACTATCGTTGATGTGAAGATGTGGTTTGGTTAATACTTCTCCACAGAGTTCAGATATAAATCGTAATGACCATATGTGGTATCGTTTGGAAAAACGATTACATAACCACTAAATTTCAAATAAAAATCAACTGAAAATCATGCTGAATAGTGAACGGCAGCAAACATCACAGGAGTATACAAAAATTCTAAATTCAGCGCTAAATCTTTTAAATGCTTTTTATCTTAAAGGATGTCCAATTAATTATTAGATATTATATCATTTTAAAAATTTGGGATTTTCTTTAAAAATTTATTTTATTTTTTTAGAAGGTACCTACACTTTTGCAGTATACAATAAAGTTTTTCTTATTTTTGTAATAAATTATATATTTTTATTTTATTTTAAATTGAAAATAAATAAATTATATATAAAAGAAGTATTACATTAAAAAGTTTCACTTAAAATTTATATTTTTTACTCTAATTAGAGTACCTAGACTTATGCTTTTCACTGTGCTTTTTGGAATATTAAAATGTTAGACCTAGACTTCTAAAAAGTGTGTTGATATTGGTACGGACTAAGAATATTAGGTAAGTAAATCAGACGGAATTGACGAAGAAGTTGCATCTCTTCTTCTGAACTTGGTAAAGTGGATATAATTCCACTCTTATCAGTCATTGTTCAGAGAATAAGACAAAAATCAAGAATTGGGTGGCATAATAGATGCTACGAATCAGACGTTTATTTGAAAATGAATAATATATGGCCACGATACCCCTGGTAAGCAAAAAATTGTGTTTCTTAGAAGATGATGCTTTTAAATTGTGCGGGAAAACATTTCATGTGAATGCTCTACTCTGTCTTATACAATGGCTTCTCGGCTTAACAAATTCTCAGTTAGCGAATTCGTAATTTAACGAACGGTATTTTTTTCTCATTAAGTACTTTATATTACGAACAAAACAAAGAATTTAGTACTCGGTTTATCTGATTATAATTTAAATATGGATTCATCAAAATTCAAGTGAAATCAAAAACAAAATTTTTAAAAGACAAATTTCAGATCAAACACAGAAGAACAATGAAATAGGGAGAATTTCCAAAAATGGAAACAGACTTATTTAAATCTTTTCAAAACAAGAAAAAAGTGAACGTGCCACTAAGTGGTCCTATTTTACAAACTAAAACATTGGAATTGGTTTTTTCTTCAGAAGCAGAATAAGTCCAGTCTTTTCTTTTATATTTAAGGATTTAATTACAGAGCACAGCATTTCTAAGATGCTTCACTTAATGCAAATGAAACCGGCATTTTATGGAAATGTTACCGGACAAAACCATTCAATAGCTTTTTTAAATAAAACGTTGATAAGTTTTTAAAAATTGTTTTTTAAAATTCTTGTTCAGGAAATTTGGGCACTACATACACCCATATCTGTTTCTATAAGTTAGATTTATATGAAATATGTATAGAGTTATTGTTTTCTTTCAAATAAATGAATAAAATTAAATTTTCTTATAAAATAATACGGATAATATCTTCTTATGTTGATTAAAACTTTTTTCGATTTTACGAATACGCCTGACATTATATCATTCGTTAAAGCTGTATAAGATTCAAAATGGTTGGATCTTATTACTTTCAGACCTTCATTGACACTTATCCTTCATTAAGCAGGCTAACTGGTTGAATTCTTATGTGGCAGGTAGAGCGAAATAAGTGAGAGAGTTTGGAACCTTATTAGACTATGAAGTCTTATGGATGTAAATCACTTCAATTGGTGTCACTTTTATAACTTAAAAATGTTATGGACATTAACATCCGTGAAGTTTTATAGGATTTATGTTTACGAGAATATTAAATGAGAAGTATATTAAAATATCTGACAATATTTTTTGAACTAATAATATTATTTATTGCAATAACAATATTTATAATGGCGATAACAATTAAAATGCGAATAAACAAAGTTTTTATTACAATAAGAATCTTTTTTTGTTGGAATAACAATATTTTTAGTGCTGATAACAATAACTATTGTTATTAATGCAAAATCAAAATGCGAATAGTTACGGTAACAATATATAATAAATAGTATGTTGTTTCTCGTTTATGGTTACCGCAAACATATTCTGTCTGAAACAAAAATGTGTTTTATAACATTTTAAACAAATCGCTAACAAAACTTTTGGAAAACTTTACCGAATCCAATAATAACAAAATTTTTTGAGCATGAATAGTTACAAGTAATAAAGAAATGTGATAAAATAATCTAAACCTAAATTTTTTCTTTAAAACCCAAAAAATATATTCATAAAAATTTAATATTCAATAACTCACCCATTTTTATTATTATTATTTTTTCTCAGCCTGAAATCTCTAGTGTAACAATAACAATAAATAAATGTTGGATGCATCTGTGCAAATACAACAATAATTCTTTTTCCACCCAAAAAATAAACCACCATCAAAAGAGATTTAGGAGACATTTTAAACAAACTGATGAATATCCTGAAAGAAAAGAAGAAAAAAAAAATCAGCAACATTAGCTTTAGAGTCATATACTCTATCAAACAATACAACAAACAAAACATAATGATGAAATGCTTGATTTAACATGCAACAACATGCAAATTACCACACAGAACAAACAAACGGAACAAAATCTTACATTGATTGTCCGCTGAGCAGGAGAACAAAAAAAAAAATAATAATAATAAAGGAAAAATGCGTGCCAACATTACGATTGTATACAAATTTTCCTTCTGATTTTAAATTTATTTATAAAATAAGAAAAAAATAACGCTGCAACTGCAACATGGAGCAAAACACAAAATAAAATTTATGCTAAATTTGCAGTTAAACAGTAACCAATGGAGAAAAGAGTAGGAATTAAAACAATAATATTAAATATCTTTTAACAGTCATGGTGGTACTTAAAGTACACTATATTATTTATATGTTAAAATTTAGAAAGTATTCCAAATTTCAGGTTGTTATCAATTTTCATCTGTGCTTTTACACTTAATCGAATTGAATCTCATTGTCATATTATTCGTGGTCCTTCGAAACCAATGTCATCGCTTTGGGATGAATTTTTTTTGAGTTCAATGTACAAGATATATGAATACTGATAGTTTCTCATTGTTTTATAACAGAAAATCAGAGAGTAGTCGAAATCAGTACTTCAAACTGGTTAAAACTTAGATGTGATATACAGTAAGAAGCATAAGTCTAGGTCACCCCAGTTTGAGTAAACAATTTTATAAATTTTAATTGAACTTTTAAACAAAATAATTATTTTTTGTATATATTTTATTAATTCATGTCTAATTTGCATTAAAATAGAATCTCTATATTTTTGCACGTCAAAAGTGTAGGTACCCCGCATTATATTTAGAAATAAATAGCAGTTTTTTAAACAAACTTTATAACTGCAATGATAATTATATACAGTGTAAAGTATAAATCTTTGTAGCTTAAATTTGAGTAAATAATTTTATGAGTTCTTAAAAATATAAAATTATTTTTAACATATTTTATTAATTTATTTCTCATTTATAATAAAATAGAAAATATTGATGTATTCAACAAAATAAAATTACAATAAGAAAAGGATTCTTGAAACACTTTATTCTAGCATTGCAAAAGTGTGCTGGTATTCACTCATAAGCTATTTTTAGTTAATCGTTTTTTTTTCAAATTATCCCACAAATGCTCAATAGGATTTATATCGGGCGTTTGCGGAGGAGAATAAAGCATGTATGGTGTATTGGAAGCTTGCCACATCTTCACATCAACGGCAGTATGTTTATGATAATTGTCCTCTAATTTCTAAATTACCCACATCTTATGCCGACATACATCCCCACAAAATTATACTACCACCTCCATGTTTTATTGTTTTAAGAGTTTTCTCCGAAAATAAGCGCTTCATTTTTTCTCCACACAAATATTATATTTCTATTCGGCCAGAAATTTACTTTTTCCTTTTTCCACTCGTTTCTTTCTATTTCTATTGTTAATGTTGAGTTTTCCTACCAACAGGATAATTTTTAAATTTCAGTTTCAATTAATCCGAAATTTTGAATACAATTCCGCTGCTGGCTTAAAATCTTCTTACACCTTTATGTTGAACTCATACGTTTTTAAAAGAAAGAGAACTTGTTGCACACCACTAGTGTTACATTGTCTTTTCACTCGTTGACGTATAACTCATACGTTCCATAATTGTCCATTTGATTTAATGGTTCTTATATGGTTATGATTTGATTTTTAAAGTATTTTGCCAAAAAAGAAGTGAGCGATCCACTTATATAGAAATGACAAATTCACTCTAAAAGTGAAAGTTAATGGCAAACTTGTTTAAAAATGGTAACGGTCCTTCGAATTGGATACAAAATAAACAAAATTAGATTGCAAATAATTCTCTAAAGAAAATTATAAATTCAATATCATGCGGAGAAATGTAAGCGGTCGGATGTTACGAAGTTCAACCTATTTAAGAGTTGGTGAAATCTTTTGGTTTCACTGAATTATGCAAAAATTTTTATCAAGTTATTAATTTTGCAACATATAAAGATTTGTGATTTTACCGTTATTCCTACAATGGTCATAAATCCTCAACAGAGCTTTTAGTTTTTTTTCATCTAAGTAGATGACTGATCTGTTGTAGCTCTGTTCAAAAATAATGCATTCCCATATCTATTGTGGACAAACGACGCCCTCTACGTGTGATGGTGGTGAAATTTGCCATTTGTTCATTCCCTCTATTTCTGCAGGAGATAGAATGTCGGCACTAATTGAGACAAAGGCGTTAATCAGTGTGATTTACTGTAGAAACAAACTTGATAACAATTTTAATTTTCTCAATTCCAATGTAGGGTATTTTATATAAATACCACCAAAAAAAGCCCAAACAAAAACAAAACAATACCAAAAAAAAAGAACTGCAAGTAGGAAGTATTAAAGTCATAAACTAAAGAGGGGTTTTGTTTACAAATTAAATTCAAACCAAAACGACATCTTCATTCGTGGTGTATTTTTGCAACTTTATTGTGGGATTTATTCATAAAGTGTTTAAAAGCGAAAAAAACAACAACAATAAAATAATCGAAAAAATATTCCTATGCACATGTTTATAGCTTTTTGTTAATGTTATTGCAACTGCTGTTTATCGGTTAGTGATGTATGTCTTACATGAACTCTTACAAGGGCCTACAATGATATGCAAAATAGAAAATAAATAAAGACTGAGGTTTGAAATTTTTGGATAAGCGAAGAAAAAAATGTAAAGTGAAATATATGCGATTTTATATGCATAAGTATACTAAGTTGGTTGTAGTGTATGGTGGTGTAAGTGCTTTTATCAAATTTATGTGATCAAAAGATCAGGAAGGAAATTAGAATGTATAATAATTTCCTATTGAGATATTAGGGTTTATGGTCCTACAAATCGGATGCCATTTTACCGATAGTACCAGTATTGAAGGAATCTGGTGAAATGTTTTGGATATAATGTTTACGTTCTCCTTCATGCTGTATAACTCGTACATTGAATTAATGACTTACTGAGAGAATAATGATTTTGGTCCTTCGAACTAAATATTGCTTAGTTTGCATGAAAATCAAGTAAGAGTGGAGAATTTTACTCCGATGGTTGTCATAATTTGTTTAATCTCAGTTATAAATTTTTTAAAATTCACAAGCTTTTCTTTTGTGAGACATTGTATACTATGAATTTTAGTCGCTACAAATCTGCATTATTATGTCTATATTTTAATTTCCTAAAAATTATACATTCATTTAAGAGTTATGTTTTCTAGCTGCTAGATTTTTGTTTTCTTTAAAATCCATTTTTGCCCACACTTTAGGCATAAATGTGGCACCTTAAAGAATACTATTATGTTGTTCTTACGGTTTCAGAGTTGCTGCTAATGTCTCTGATATTGTGAACATTGTGGTATGCAGATTAAGATGCTGACCAACAAAATATATATATATGAAATCTTAAATCCAAAATTCTTTTTATTTTTCACTATTCTGGCTTAGATAGACTCCTTTTTATTGTTTGTAACATATGATTTTTATGTTACTTATTTCAAACTCAATACATATGCAACTATTTAAGAATTCAAGAACTTAAAGTCTATTCTAAACGTATGTACAGCTGCCGTCAAAATAATAGCATCACTCACATGTCACATCTTCGTTTGCTGATTTGTGTTCTTCTTCATGAATATTTTAATCCATAATTTTGTAGTTCCATTATTAAAAGTGTATTTTCTGAGAAAATTAAAGCATTTCTTTTAAATTAACCCGAGTATTCCAAAAAATTTGATTATAAAGACAAAACATCTGGTTTGGAACTCTCAAAATAATAACACCATTTCTATTAAATTTGGAAAAACCAGTTTCAACAATTGTTATAACATTTAGTGTACAAGAGACTTTTCTGTAATTTATAAATAACAAAGTTTTCAAGAAGCGCGTTATTAGAATTGAAATAATGGGTTGGTCTTAACAACGTACTGAAGAAAACGTGATCTCTTTAAGAAGCATGGTTCTTCTGAGTATGCCTTATGCCGAAATAAGATCTTTCATAGTGGGCGAAAAACTGTGGCGAACACCTTTCATAGTTCATCGATATTATATCAAATTAAGAAGGCGACATTTATGTCAGCTGCGGGTACTACAGAGAATAAATCTGTTAATAAGTACTAAAACTGTATCAGAAGGCTTAGAGAATATAATTTGAAAGCCCATTGACCATGCAAAGTCCCCCTTTTAATAGCTCCGCATGTAGTTTGGCATATTGAAAAAAGGAGTAGTATTTTGTGTGCCGATGATTCTAAAATAATTTTATTTATAAGGAGGTCTCCTAGAAAGCGGTTCTAGTTTAATGGTATGGAGATGCTTTTACCGTATATAAACTATTCTGAATGTGTCGGAATATATAAAAATATTAGACGTAATAATGCCACCGTATATATATGAAGAAATGCCACTTATTTGGACCATGCAACAAGACAACAGCCCGAAACATATCAGCAAAATAGCTAAAAAGTGGTTTCAGAATAATGGAGTCACAGAAATGAAATGGCCTGCCCATTTCGATAAATTACCACTGAAAAATTAAACAACAATTATTTAGTTTTGAATTTTTCTAAAATTTGCAACCGGGAAACTTTTCAATTAAATGGTTTGTATGATCTATTAAAGAAGACTCATGTATGTGGTGCTCTAATTATGACCGCAGCTGTATATCGCACGTTATCAAACCAACAATATCATTTTTTGTATATCTATGTATCTTTTGGTCTATCGTTGTTTTATTTTACATGTGTTTTACATGAATTTTAAATGATATGTTAATACAACATTTTAAAGACAATAACAACTAAAAATATATAAGAGAGAGAGAAAAAAATATCAGCATCAGTATAAAATACAAAATAACATGCCACACAATACATAAAACTGCCAAAAGGCTTAACTGGTCAACTTGCAACATTAACATACTCCGGAGTTACGTGTGAGTAACATGTACAATGATGTTTTTCTAAATGTTCGCTCATGTGTGTGTGTGTGTGTGTGAACACTTTGAAAAAAATCTTAAAGACAAAATCGGTCAAAATATTTAAAGGCGTTTAAGACAAAAAACTAGTCGACTTTTAACAAAATTATTCACCAAACAAAAGAAATACTACTAGAAGAACAAGCCTCTAAAAAAAGCAGTACGCAATAATGAAAAGAATGGTAGTTTTAGTTTATCAAGGATTTTGTAACCATTTAAGTCCTTTGAAGATTTTGTTACCTTAGAAGGTTTATTGAAGGTTCAAGATTTTGAGAAGATATGAAAGAAGTGCTTAGAACGAAAACTCTTTGATGATAAAATGGTAATAACGCCTGAATTTACAGTTTTCTTTAGCTGGCGAACTACGATTTTAGCGGTGAAATGCTAAACGTCGCTGTTATACTCTACTTTCTTCATCATTTTCCACCATCAATCAGTCAACATCATCAGTTACAACATCATAATATTGATCTTCCGAGAATTGACTTCGAGAATTGATGCGACCTTTGAATCATCATTCTTTACTTTCTAACGCTCAAAACAGTTTCTTAAATATGGCGATTGCGATAGGATGAAACCCGTTAATTTTAAAAACTATCTATCTTCCATAGTGTGCAACTGTAGACATGAGTGGAACCAAGTACTGTTTTTAGAGTTTATTAGCAGGCAGAATAATGGATTATAATCATATTTCTTCTAGAAGTTATCACTGATATTGGCGTCAAGAATTCTCTTATTTTTTAAATAATTCTAACAATCGTAGGCGTTTTTAACGTTTTAATCTTTTAATTTATTTTCCTTGGACTTAAATTAACAATAACATTGGTAGGTAGACGTGATCAAGTCATGATCATCAATATAGTTGTTCCTGACATTCATCAACTGCAGTATCTGCTCGATAAATTGGACCAATCGTTTAAAGATATATTCATGGACGTTTTAAACGTTTTAACTTTGTAAAATCCATATCAATGTTTTATATCCCTTGGACCTGAATTTTAATAATAACGATTCTCGCCAATAGTCAACTACATAATTGATGCAGCTATAAGAAAGATATTAAGTGTAAAAGTGTTAAATATCATCCTATCAAAATAGGATACTTAATCAATTTTTATCAAATTAACGACTCTTGAAAAGAGTTGTTAGATACCTTGATAATCGGCACATTTTCAATTGTGGGGCATAAAGAGTATTAATGTTAAAAGTTCTTCTGTTACTGTTTCACGTACAAAACCAGTGTGAAAAGCAGGGGTTCAGTATTGCAGATTATGGATCTATTTGGGTGATTATATTGACCAAAATAATGCGAAATGTACTTTAAGTTAAACGTTATCTCTTAATTTACATCGTGTCATATTGCGATTTCGAGTAATCAAGGAACTACATATTGATAGTAATCGAAGTCCAGAAGTGTTCGAGAAGAATTTTGTTAAGTTGTTTCTACTTCAAAGTATCATGAAAAGTTCAAAGTTTTTGTTGTTGTAACAGTACAGTTGTATTGAGTAGTTCTTTGCTGAGAAGGAAATTTCCGGTTAATACAACTGTCGCTGAACTTTGACCTCGGGTCGTTACGGAACGTAAATCCAATTGTCATGGTAACGTAAGTTCATATTCGCAGCTTTTGGTAGCGAAATCTAAAGTATGTTTGACGGCATGATTTCAACTAAGTACTTAATGACACTAATTATCTACACAAACTCACAATCAAGCTAATTCTCAAGTCGTCATCTACCAATTTCTCCCACAAAAATATCTTTCTATAATCCAAATCCCAAAAAAAAAAAAAACAACAATCTTTTAGAAAATTTATGCGAATGTTAAATATTTACGCCATGCACATGAGCATGCGCTAAGCACACAATTCAAATGTTATTTGTTGCTCTTTAAGCTGCTGCTGATGTTGTTGTCAAAGCCGCTTAAGCCTTTTTTATATTTTTTCTATATAGAATATACATAAAAAATCACGACCCTTGAAGCTAAAATGGAAAATAATAAAAGAAGTAAAAGAAATCAAGAGAATAAAATAAAAGTAACATTGACTTTTAATAGAAGGCGATTATTTTGTTTCTATAGATTTTGTTGTTGTTGTTGTTATATGTTACAAGTCAAATAGAGGGGACAACTAGCAACAAATCGGCGCTGCATTTATAATGAGGCATGTTTATTGATATTGGTTGCTGTTGTTGTTGGTTGGTTGATTGGTTGGTTGTTGGTGTTATAGACCTGAACATGTTGTTCAGTTTTAGTCAATATGTTTTACACAAAAATATTGTTGTATAAAAACACTGAATATGACTATAGATTAGGAATTTTTGTCGTTGTCGTTGTTGTTGTTGCTGTTGCTGTTGCTGATATTGTTTTTTTTCATTGCTATAAAAATGTTTATTGAGATGTTTAGTTTTTGATACGACAAACAACAGTTAAAAGTTAAGTGGAATTAACATGCAACCAGATATTTTTATTGAATTTTAATTTAAACTCTTTTAGTAAAGAACAATTAGTTGAAATGGTAATAAAATGAATAAAATATGTATTGTTTTGAGTAATTTGTGTGAAATTAGTCAGATCGGTGAAATGTTAAGAGATTTGAAAAAGGTGTTGAATTTTATTTTGGGCAGCCTTGGGTTAAGTATTTTAAATGATATTGGCCTTGCATGAAATTAGAAACTAGAGATTTTGGCGGATTCGTGTTGATTTGTATGAAAATTACACACGAGTTAAAAAAATGGATTAATAATTGGAATATAAAAAATATTGACTTTGTAACATGTTTCATGGATGGTGCACGAAGACATAGATAGCTCTTATCTGTGATATGTTCATAGCCCTTCTTACAGTTGCCGATTTTCTCCTATTCTTGTAACGTTCCTTTAATTTTAGTCTTGGAGATGCTGATCACTTCATAACTAAAGTAATTTATTAGAGATTGTTCACCGCCAGAGAATAAGTACAGTTTAGTGAAGAAAACGATCCAGAAATATAGAAAAAAAAACTTAAAAGATTTGTATGCGTCAGGCATTAAACGTCGCTTCTGTAATCAATTAATGAGTTTTTACTTTTAGTTACAATATTCTTCAGAATAATTTCAAAGAGCGCCAACATTAATTTTCGTATTTTTAAAGAAGAGCACACAGCATTTACTGGGAAACAATGTTAAATTAACATTTTTTATCTATGAAACAAAACCATAACTGCATAAATGTTAAATTACCTAATTAACCCTCATAGGTAAATAATATGGTGAAAATAAGAAACAATTTCAAACATCTTTCATCATCGCTTACGTAATCGTTTATCGATCACTTATTTTAGAATGCGATAACTTGTAGAACTATTCAAAAGACCGTTAACCTACGTTACGTTTCATAATTTCATTGCAATTTCCACAAAAAGTGGATATAATAAACAAATTTGAATGGTTAAAATTATCTTAAAAATGTCCTTCAGCTAGAAAAGCTTACTTTTAGGGAATTTTCATCGATCTAGTTCTTTTTTCAAAATAAATCTTAAATCTTTATTTAACGATCATTTATTAATATTATAACTCTGTTACGTTAACTGTTTATTACAGGTTGTTTTAACATTTAACATCGTTTCTACATGCTTTATAAATACTCTGCAAATTAAGTGATCAAAAGATCTCGACTTTATTTTAAAACCGTACACAGAGAGTGTTGCATATGTTAAGGAGTAAATAATATAAGAAATCACTTAGTTTGGTTCAAAACCCGATTGGTCTTGACAATAATAATAATGATAACGGGTTTTGTGGTGAATTAGGTAGATGCACTTCTTTTTATTAATAACCAAAAAGCACACATTTTTCAGTGGAAAATTATATTTTCGTAGAAAAATTAACATTTCAGCAAAGAAGTGGATTTAAGAAAAACTGTCATTATTTTTGAAAGTAATGAATTTTGTTGAAAAGTGCCACTTTGCGATGAAAATTCAATTTTCAGGAAAAATTACATGTTCAGTGAAAAATGCAACTTATTTTTTAAATCGATTTATAGTCAAATACAGTAGAATTTCACAAATCTGAACAGTCCAGTTGACTAAAACTTATTCATTCAGTTAAAATTAAGTGTTTTTAAGTTTGGGGTGAAATAATATTGTACATACTAGAATCTTTCGATATTAATTTAATAAATTATCCAACAATAATTTGTTAGAATTATTCTTTTGTAGTAAAATTTAAAGGAACAAAATTCATAAAAAGCAATGTTGATTTAACATTTTTTTCTATGAAGCAAAATCATAAGTAAAACATGTTAAATTCACCTTCATAGATAAAAATGCTAATTCAGCATGGTTTGAAAATAAATGCAGTATATTATTCATCACAAACTTAAAAACGTTTAGTTTAAACTTAAAAAAATAAAATTGTCTTAAATTAACTATGTTCAACGTTGATTTTACTTCAAGTTTTCTTTTCTATGTGTACCGAATTAAAATTTCCCTCATATTCTCGCATGCGATATTAATTAGCAATGTGGATCTAATGATACAAAACATTAGGAAACTATTCCAAATAATTCCAAGAATATAAAAAGATGCGGATATAAAAAATATATAGTATTTACTGATTGGTCCATTGCAGTAAAGTGTTATTATTATAAGGCAAATATTTTTTTAGCAAATAACGACCTTTATACCTAATTCTAAAAGGGCTTTGAATCGTCAATAATGTTTTCAATTTCTATGGAAGCAACTACAACTGGTTTCAATTTCTGAGAGCCTACTTTATGTTCAGATGTGTAGTTCTGAAAGATATTAAAGGGTTTTAAAATCAACTTGAAAGAATTTAAATAATTCATTTTCAATAAATTCCATCTTCTATTTAAATTTAAAGTTTCTTTAATTGAAATTTAAAATTCTTGTCCCTTCATAACTTTTGAACACTTTCTTATTCACTCCACAAAAAAATGTACATTAAAAGGGATTGTTGAGTTAAACTGCCTCTAAGCAATAAATGTACTTCAAGTTGGGGTACTGCAGGAGAAAAATCACCAAAAAGAAAGACAAAATATTAAAATCATTCATATGAAGATTTTTGTTCAAACTTAAAAAAATAAATACAGTCCTTTCTTAAGAACTTGAACAAGAGGGGGAAAATATAAAATAAGAGTTCCAAAAAAGACAAGAAATGGAAACAGGATCTAACAATCCTTTGGGGTAAATGAGAAAAAAAAAGGATTTACTTACAGCACGGAAATTACTGATGATGACTGCAATGAGTTGAGCAAAAAAAAGTGATGATATGAAACGTTCAAATGAAGAGAAATGTGGACGAAAGAAGAAAAAGTTTTTTAATTGACAAAAAATTCTAAAATTCAATTTATGTTTTTTTTTTGCTTTTTTTACCGAAATAAAAAACATAATGTTATTTACAACTTCTCTTATTAACTACACGTTTATATCAAATTCGTTCTTAAACATTTTTTAAAATATTTAAATAATTATTCATACTTTAAAAGTAACAATAATTATTCTTATCTACAAGTATTTGGAGAAATTAAAATTATAGAATTAAGTCTATAAAGACTATTTTGCGATGATCTATCAAGGGGGGATGTAGCTCAGTGGTAGAGCGCTCGCTTTGCATGTGAGAGGCCCCGGGTTCAATCCCCGGCATCTCCATAACCTCTTTTATTAATTAAAATCAAATATTTAATAAGGAGTGAAATCCAAAAATTCTTAACACACCTTTTTCATTGAAACTTTTAACTTTTAATTATATTTAATTTTTGTTGGCCTTGTAAGACATTAAATAAATATATTGTTAATGCGATTAAAATGAGGGACCAGAAAAATGCGTACTAAAATTAAAAAATATTTTCAATAAACCCCAAATAGCTCCCGCAAAACGTTGGCATTCAAAGGTCTGCCTTTGAATTGTTTAACAATAATGGGAGAACTTGTTTGTTGATAGAAAACCTGGTTCAGGTAGAAAGAATGGTCCATATGATGTTTTTAAAAATTAAAAATATGAAAGCATTTGCAAAAGAGCTCCCAATACATCCGGTATGAAACAGCAAGTTAGTTCAGTGCTCAGACTATTTGGTATGAAAAGTTAAAGCCAATTCAGTTTTAAAAACATACAAAGCTAAAAAAGTTCCTGACAGGAATGTCGCTAAGATTTAGAGACCAGAAACGGAGCACTGAGATTGAAGTAAAGTTTTTAAAACAAAATATTCCTACTGCCTAAAGGATGACGAAGTGTATGTTTTGGCATATCTTCGCAACTTCCTGGTCAAAAATTGTATGTTGTCGCTGCTCGAAAGAATAATGAAAAGTAGTTTAAAACCCAAAAGCAGTCAAAATTTTCCAAAAAGTTCTTGGTATGACATGAAATATGCAAAAGAATCCAATAATTTGTTACAACGAGCTCTATTAATACTGAAATTTATATCAAGGATTTTTTTGCAAAAAAAGCTGTTTCTATTCCTAAGACTTCATAATGTATCCAGTTATTTTTTTGACCTGATATGGCATTATGTTACTACGGCAAACAAGCACTTGAGTGGTACAAGAAAAATAATGTGCTAATTGTACTAAGAGAGCCAAATCCTCCAAACTGTCGGAGCTAAGTCCAGTGCTAAAATATTGGACTTCAGTTAAAAGAAAATGGGAAAAAAGAAGAGTAAAAATAGGTGTCCAAATGTGTGGTTGATTTTAAACGGTGATGTATTATCTATTCGAGCAAATTACAGAAAACAAGGGTTTCCGAAAAAAGGTTCAAAATTTCAAAACAAAAGCGATTTTGTAAATTGTAATAAAAATTCCAATCAAATAACAAAAAATTAACATACATGTAATATAATAATTTTTCGATCTCACTCCTTAATTCTTAATCTAATAATTACCGTCCAGCCTTTCATTGCAATGGACAATCAATAAAATCTAAAAATAGTCTATTATATAATTAGTTTCATTATCCAAATGTTATGGACCAGTTATCAATCATTCAGTCAACTAAATAATAAATCCTGTTTATTAAACATTCATCTTATACTCTTATTAATGTTCCTAATTTTATTAAACAAAATTTTTTACAGTCAAAACAAATTAACCATTTGAAAGCACATCGTTTGTTTGAATACCGAGAGGCTAAAAAGGTTATTAAAAAATTATACAATAAATTATAAACGACAACAAAAACAAAAAATAACATGAACTCATTCGAATATTTTGAATACTAAAAAAACATCCAGATATTCCCTTTCAATAAAACATCTTTGGAAACTTATAATTTGTTTAACATGATGATGAGAACATTGACTTAATAAACCGTAGATGATGATGTCAAATTAAATAAAAAAAATTATATAATAAAAAATGGAATATTTTTAGTTAGTGGGGACTGAATAGGCGATACAATAAATTATAGAACAATGAATAACTGTAATTATTTAAATTAACATTATAAAATGTGTGAGAAGATGAATATGCTGAGTTAAGTATGTTTTGACGTAAAGCGTGAGATTTCTCAAAAAAATATTTTAAAGTCAACTTTTAACCTCCACAGAACCCATAATGAACCTGAATTTCAAATTTTTTTAAAAATCTTAAAAACTCAACTCAGGAATTCTACTTATTGGAGATGTTAGCCTTAGTCCTAGAAAACATTCTCCATATGGTGGGATTCGTTGCGATGGTCCCATTTGGTTACAACATCTTAAATCCTCCACAGAACCCATAATGGTCAAAAGTTTATTTTCAGTTTTTTTTTAAATCTTAAAAACTCAATTCAGGAATTCCACTTATGGGAGTTGATAGCATTAATCCTGGGAAGCATGAGAATCAATGCTATGGTCACAATTTTTGTTTATATTGCATATATTTGAATGATTTTTTTTTAATTTTTACTAATTTGTTAATTTAAAAAGTCTGTATTAAATCTGTATTAAGAATTGATTTTAAAGTTTTTTTGAGTTTCTTTAACGTTTTTGTCTTCACAGTTAAACAAGTTATGACGTAACATGTTACTACATTGTCAAGGCTAGAGTGTTGGTAATTGTCCAGGCTACAGGCTACACAATTTTCTACCCTTAATATAATATAGATAATATTCTAAGCAAAAGGCTGTTGTCTATGCTAAGGGCTGGTCTACTGTCTAGGTTACAGACTTAATACTGTTGTCAATGCTAAGGCTTGGACAACTGTTTAAGCTAAAGGTTATAAAGGTTATGCACAATAAAGAATATTGTTTATGCTAAGAACTGTACTAATTTCATTACTTAATACCAACAATTGTCCATGTCAAAGGCTGATTGATATACTATAGTGTAGTCTATGAACTATGCTATAGTTACAAAATAGTCGAGTTTAAAAGCTACTTTAAAGTCTAGACTAAAAATAGGTAAGCTTCTAGGCTAAGAGATAGACAATTGTCTAACCCTTAGTCTTAATATTGCCTATTTGTTCAGAATGCTAAAATCTCTATAAATCGTTTTAAACCTTCCTATAGTGTTTTCTATTACTTTGCTCGAACAGGTGTAGTCCTTCTTAAATCTACAACACTTTTCGACACCTTTTTTGTGTTTTTGAATTCACTTTTGACAAGAGCCAAATATTTCCACTTCGGACAGTTTTGTACCACTCAAGTACTTGTTTACCATAGTGACTGGATATTGAGACAGTAAAAATCAGTGGACATTATGAATAAAAGGAGCCTTTCTTGTAAACATTCTTTGACGTAAATTTCAGTTTTTGTAGAGCCCGTAGTAACAAATGATTGGACTCTTCGACAGCAACTGCATATTGCTTGCAATACTAAGAACTCTTTGGGATATTTTGATTACTTTTGGATCTAAAACTTTTCTTCAACATTCTCTCAGGCATCAGCAACATGAAATCTTTGACCAGGAAGTTGCGACAAATCTGCCAAAACATTCGTTTTGTGATTCACTATGCAACAAGAAATTTTTTTGCCTCTTAATTTTTAGCAGCATCAGGATGTGTAGGGAGCTCTTTTGAAAATACTTTCCAATTTTGTGGTTTAAGTTAGATCATGTGGGCTTTTCCTTCTACCTGAAACAGTTATTTTTCATCAACGGACAAGTTTTCACGGTACAGCTTAACGGCAGACCTTTGAATGCATAGCCAACTTTTTGTGGGACCAATTTGCGTTATGTTGAAAATATTTAATTATTTTAGTACGCACTTTTTCCGGTCTCTCATTTTAATCAGATTAACAATATATTCATTCTCATAATAATTGGTTTAAAAGTTCTAATGAAATACGTGTGTTAAGAATTTTTCGATC
>PYHX02000495.1:44362118-44399445 GCA_004302925.2 Cochliomyia hominivorax
GAAAAACGATTGCATAACCATGAATTTCAAATAAAAATCACTGAAAATCATGCTGCAGTAGTGAACGGCAGCAAAATCACCGGAACTTATACAAAAAATCAATTCAATCTTTTAAATGCTTTTTATCTTAAAGGATGTCCAATTAATATTAGATATTATTCATTTTAAAAATTTGGATTTTCTTAAAAATTATTTATTTTTTTAGAGTACCTACATTGCAGTACACAATAAAGTTTTCTTATTTTTTGGAATAAATTATATATGTTTTATTATTTAAATTGAAAAATAAATAATTATATATAAAAGAAGTATTACATTAAAAAGTTTCACTTAAAATTTATATTTTTACTCTAATTAGAGTACCTAGACTTATGCTTTTCACTGTGCTTTTTGGAATATTAAAATGTTAGACCTAGACTTCTAAAAAGTGTGTTTGATATAGGTACCCGACCATAAGAATATATTAGGGTAAAGTAACAATCAGACGGAATTGACGAAGAAGTTGCATCTCTTCTTTTGGACTTGGTAAAGGTGGATATAGTCCCACTCTTATCAGTCATTGTTCAGAAATAAGACAAAAATCAAGATTGAGGTGGCATAATAGATGTTACGAATCAGACGTTTATTTGAAAATGAATAATAATATGGCCACGATACCCTGGTAAGCAAAAAATCGTGTTTCTTAGAAGATGATGCTTTAAATTGGTGCGGGAAACATTTTCAAGTGAATGCTCTACTCTGTCTTATACAATGGCTTCTCGGCTTAACAAATACTCAGTTTAGCGAATTCGTAATTTAACGAACGGTATTTTTTTCTCATTAAGTTACTTTATATTACGAAACAAAACAAAGAATTTATCTGATTTATAATTAAATATGGATTCATCAAAATTCAAGTGAAATCAAAAACAAAATTTTTAAAAAACAAATTCAGATCAAACACAGAAGAACAATGAATAGGGAGAATTTCCAAAAATGGAGACTTATTTAAATCTTTTCAAAACAGAGAAAAGTGAATCGTGCCACTAAGTGGTCCTATTTTACAAACTAAAACATTGGAATTGGTTTTTCTTCAGAAGCAGAATAAGTCCAGTCTTTCCTTTTTATATTAAGGATTTTAATTACAGAGCACAGCATTCTAAGATGCTTCACTTAATGCAAATGAAACCGGCATTTTATGGAAATGTTACCGGACAAAACCATTCAATAGCTTTTTTAAATAAAACGTTGATAAGTTTTAAAATTGTTTTTTAAAAGTTCTTGTTCAGGAAATTTTGGGCACTACATACACCCATATCTGTTCTATAAGTTAACAATTATATGAAATATGTATAGAGTTGTGTTTTCTTTCAAATAATTGAATAAATTAAATTTTCTTATAAATAAAACGGATAATATATTCTTAGTTTGATTAAAACCTTTTTTTCGATTTACGAATACGCCTGACATAACATCATTGTTTAAGCTGATCTACTTGGATCTTATTACTTTCAGACCTTCATTGACACTTATCGTTTGTTATTATTGGACTTCATTAAGCGGTAGAGCAAAATAAGGGAGAGAGGTTGGAATCATAATAGAACTATAAAGAGTCTATGGTTGTCAATCACTTCAATCGGTGCCACTCATATAACTTAACTTAACATTAACATAAAATTATAAGATTTATTTTTATAAGAATATAAAATGAGAAGTAAATTAGAATATTTAGTAAGAAAATATTTTTATTCAATATCTGACAGTATTTTTGAATTAATAATATTTTTTATTTTAATAAAAATATTTATAATGGCGATAATATTAATATTGGTGGCGATAACAATATTTCAGTGATGATAACAACTAAAATGCGAATAAGCAAACTTTTATTGCAATAAGAATCTTTTTGTTGTAATAACAATATTTTTAGTGCTGATAACAATAACTATTGTTATGAATGCAAAATCAAAGTGCGAATAAACAAATTTTGTAGTTACGGTAACAATATATAATAAATAGTATGTTGTTTCTCGTTTATGGTTACCGCAAACATATTCTGTCTGAAACAAAAATGTGTTTTATAACATTTTAAACAAATCGCTAACAAAACTTTTGGAAAACTTTACCGAATCCATAATAACAAATTTTTTGAGCATGAATAGTTACAAGTAATAAGAAATATGATAAAATAATCTAACCTAAATTTTTCTTTAAACCCCAAAAAAATATGTATGAATATATTTTTTTGGGGTTTAAAGAAAAATTTAATATTCAATAACTCACCCATTTTTATTATTATTATTTTTTCTCAGCCTGAAATCTCTAGTGTAACAATAACAATAAATAAATGTTGGATGCATCTGTGCAAATATAACAATAATTCTTTTTCCACCCAAAAAATAAACCACCATCAAAAGAGATTTAGGAGACATTTTAAACAAACTGATGAATATCCTGAAAGAGAAGAAGAAAAAGAAAAATAAACAGCAACATTAGCTTTAAAGTCATATACTCTATCAAACAATACAACAAACAAAACATAATGATGAAATGCTTGATTTAACATGCAACAACATGCAAATTACCACACAGAACAAACAAACGGAACAAAATCTTACATTGATTGTCCGCTGAGCAGGAGAACCAAAAAAAAAATAATAATAATAATAAAGGAAAAATGCGTGCCAACATTACGATTGTATACAAATTTTCCTTCTGATTTTAAATTTATTTATAAAATAAGAAAAAAATAACGCTGCAACTGCAACATGGAGCAAAACACAAAATAAAATTTATGCTAAATTTGCAGTTAAACAGTAACCAATGGAGAAAAGAGTAGGAATTAAAACAATAATATTAAATATCTTTAAACAGTCATGGTGGTACTTAAAGTACACTATATTATTTATATGTTAGAATTTAGAAAGTATTCCAAATTTCAGGTTTGTTATCAATTTTCATCTGTGCTTTTACACTTAATCGAATTGAATCTCATTGTCATATTATTCGTGGTCCTTCGAAACCAATGTCATCGCTTTGGGATGAATTTTTTTTTTGAGTTCAATGTACAAGATATATGAATACTGATAGTTTCTCATTGTTTTATAACAGAAAATCAGAGAGTAGTCGAAATCAGTACTTCAAACTGGTTAAAACTTAGATGTGATATACAGTAAGAAGCATAAGTCTAGGTACCCCAGTTTGATTAAACAATTTTATAAATTTTAATTGAACTTTTAAACAAAATAATTATTTTTTGTATATATTTTATTAATTCATGTCTAATTTGCATTAAAATAGAATCTCTATATTTTGCACGTCAAAAGTGTAGGTACCCCGCATTATATTTAGAAATAAATAGCAGTTTTTTAAACAAACTTTATAACTGCCATGATAATTATATACAGTGTAAAGTATAAATCTTTGTAGCTTAAATTTGAGTAAATAATTTTATGAGTTCTTAAAAAATATAAAATTATTTTTAACATATTTTATTAATTTATTTCTCATTTATAATAAAATAGAAATATTGATGTATTCAACAAAATAAAATTACAATAAGAAAAGGATTCTTGAAACACTTTATTCTAGCATTGCAAAAGTGTGCTGGTATTCACTCATAAGCTATTTTTAGTTAATCGTTTTTTTTTCAAATTATCCCACAAATGCTCAATAGGATTTATATCGGGCGTTTGCGGAGGAGAATAAAGCATGTATGGTGTATTGGAAGCTTGCCACATCTTCACATCAACGGCAGTATGTTTATGATAATTGTCCTCTAATTTCTAAATTACCCACATCTTATGCCGACATACATCCCCACAAAATTATACTACCACCTCCATGTTTTATTGTTTTACGAGTTTTCTCCGAAAATAAGCGCTTCATTTTTTCTCCACACAAATATTATATTTTTATTCTGCCAGAAATTTACTTTTTCCTTTTTCCACTCGTTTCTTTCTATTTCTATTGTTAATGTTGAGTTTTCCTACCAACAGGATAATTTTAAATTTCAGTTTCAATTAATCCGAAATTTTGAATACAATTCCGCTGCTGGCTTAAAATCTTCTTACACCTTTATGTTGAACTCATACGTTTTTAAAAGAAAGAGAACTTGTTGCACACCAACTAGTGTTACATTGTCTTTTCACTCGTTGACGTATAACTCATACGTTCCATAATTGTCCATTTGATTTAATGGTTCTTATATGGTTATGATTTGATTTTTAAAGTATTTTGCCAAAAAGAAGTGAGCGATCCACTTATATAGAAATGACAAATTCACTCTAAAAGTGAAAGTTAATGGCAAACTTGTTTAAAATGGTAACGGTCCTTCGAATTGGATACAAAATAAACAAAATTAGATTGCAAATAATTCTCTAAAGAAAATTATAAATTCAATATCATGCGGAGAAATGTAAGCGGTCGGATGTTACGAAGTTCAACCTATTTAAGAGTTGGTGAAATCTTTTGGTTTCACTGAATTATGCAAAAATTTTTATCAAGTTATTAATTTTGCAACATATAAAGATTTGTGATTTTACCGTTATTCCTACAATGGTCATAAATCCTCAACAGAGCTTTTAGTTTTTTTTCATCTAAGTAGATGACTGATCTGTTGTAGCTCTGTTCAAAAATAATGCATTCCCATATCTATTGTGGACAAACGACGCCCTCTACGTGTGATGGTGGTGAAATTTGCCATTTGTTCATTCCCTCTATTTCTGCAGGAGATAGAATATCGGCACTAATTGAGACAAAGGCGTTAATCAGTGTGATTTACTGTAGAAACAAACTTGATAACAATTTTAATTTTCTCAATTCCAATGTAGGGTATTTTATATAAATACCACCAAAAAAAGCCCAAACAAAACAAAACAATACCAAAAAAAGAACTGCAAGTAGGAAGTATTAAGTCATAAACTAAAGAGGGGTTTTGTTTACAAATTAAATTCAAACCAAAACGACATCTTCATTCGTGGTGTATTTTTGCAACTTTATTGTGGGATTTATTCATAAAGTGTTTAAAAGCGAAAAAACAACAACAATAAAATAATCGAAAAAATATTCCTATGCACATGTTTATAGCTTTTTGTTAATGTTATTGCAACTGCTGTTTATCGGTTAGTGATGTATGTCTTACATGAACTCTTACAAGGGCCTACAATGATATGCAAAATAGAAATAAATAAAGACTGAGGTTTGAAATTTTTGGATAACCGAAGAAAAAATGTAAAGTGAAATATATGCGATTTTATATACATAAGTATACTTAGTTGGTTGTAGTGTATGATGGTGTAAGTGCTTTTATCAAATTTATGTGATCAAAAGATCAGGAAGGAAATTAGAATGTATAATAATTTCCTATTAAGATATTAGGGTTTATGGTCCCTAAAAATCGGATGCCATTTTACCAATAGTACCAGTATTGAAGGAATCTGGTGAAATGTTTTGGATATAATGTTTACGATTTCCTTCATGGCTGTATAACTCGTACATTGAATTAATGACTTACTGAGAGAATAATGATTTTGGTCCTTCGAACTAAATATTGCTTAGTTTGCATGAAAATCAAGTAAGAGTGGAGAATTTTACTCCGATGGTTATCATAACTTATTTAATCTCAGTTATGAATTTTTCAAAATTTGCAAACTTTTCAATTGTGAGACATTGTATACTATGAATTTTAGTCGCTACAAATCTGCCTTATTATGTCTATATTTTAATTTCCAAAAAATTATACATTCATTTAAGAGTTATGTTTTCTAGCTGCTAGATTTTTGTTTTCTTTAAAATCCATTTTTGCCCACACTTTAGGCATAAATGTGGCACCTTAAAGAATACTATTATGTTGTTCTTACGGTTTCAGAGTTGCTGCTAATGTCTCTGATATTGTAAACATTGTGGTATGCAGATTAAGATGCTGACCAACAAAATATATATATATGAAATCTTAAATCCAAAATTCTTTTTATTTTTCGCTATTCTGGCTTAGATAGACTCCTTTTTATTGTTTGTAACATATGATTTTTATGTTACTTATTTCAAACTCAATACATATGCAACTATTTAAGAATTCAAGAGCTTAATGTCTATTCTAAACGTATGTACAGCTGCCGTCAAAATAATAGCATCACTCACATGTCACATCTTCGTTTTCTCAATTGTGTTCTTCTTCATGAATATTTTAATCCATAATTTTGTAGTTCCATTATTAAAAGTGTATTTTCTGAGAAAATTAAAGCATTTCTTTTAAATTAACCCGAGTATTCCAAAAAATTTGATTATAAAGACAAAACATCTGGTAGGGAACTCTCAAAATAATAGCACAATTTCTATTAAATTTGGAAAAACCAGTTTCAACAATTGTTATAACATTTAGTGTACAAGAGACTTTTCTGTAATTTATAAATAACTAAGTTTTCAAGAAGCGCGTTATTAGAATTGAAATAATGCGTTGGTCTTAACAACGTACTGAAGAAAAACGTGATCTATTTAAGAAGCATGGTTCTTCTGAGTATGCCTTATGCCGAAATAAGATCTTTCATAGTGGGCGAAAACCTGTGGTGTGAACACCTTTCATAGTTCATCGGATATTATATCAAATTAAGAAGGCGACATTTATGTCAGCTGCGGGTACTACAGAGAATAAATCTGTTAATAAGTACTAAAACTGTATCAGAAGGCTTAGAGAATATAAGTTGAAATCCCATTGACCATGCAAAGTCCCCCTTTTAATAGCTCCGCATGTAGTTTGGCATATTGAAAAAAGGAGTAGTATTTTGTGTGCCGATGATTCTAAAATAATTTTATTTATAAGGAGGTCTCCTAGAAAGCGGTTCTAGTTTAATGGTATGGAGATGCTTTTACCGTATATAAACTATTCTGGATGTGTCGGAATATATAAAAATATTAGACGTAATAATGCCACCGTATATATCTGAAGAAATGCCACTTATTTGGACCATGCAACAAGACAAATAGCGAAACATATCAGCAAAATAGCTAAAAAGTGGTTTCAGAATAATGGAGTCACAGAAATGAAATGGTCTGCCCATTTCGATAAAATTACCACTGAAAAATTAAACAACAATTATTTAGTTTTGAATTTTCTAAAATTTGAAACCGAGAAACTTTTCAATTAAATGGTTTGTATGATCTATTAAAGAAGACTCATGTATGTGGTGCTCTAATTATGACCGCAGCTGTATATCGCACGTTATCAAACCAACAATATAATTTTTTGTATATCTATGTATCTTTTGGTCTATCGTTGTTTTATTTTACATGTGTTTTACATGAATTTTAAATGATATGTTAATACAACATTTTAAAGACAATAACAACTAAAAATATATAAGAGAGAGAGAGAAAAAAATATCAGCATCAGTATAAAATACAAAAAAACATGCCACACAATACATAAAACTGCCAAAAGGCTTAACTGGTCAACTTGCAACATTAACATACTCCGGAGTTACGTGTGAGTAACATGTACAATGATGTTTTTCTAAATGTTCGCTCATGTGTGTGTGTGTGTGTGTGAACACTTTGAAAAAATCTTAAAGACAAAAATCGGTCAAAATATTTAAAGGCGTATAAGACAAAAAACTAGTCGACTTTTAACAAAATTATTCACCAAACAAAAGAAATACTACTAGAAGAACAAGCCTCTAAAAAAAGCAGTACGCAATAATGAAAAGAATGGTAGTTTTAGTTTATCAAGGATTTTGTAACCATTGAAGTCCTTTGAAGATTTTGTTACCTTAGAAGGTTTATTGAAGGTTCAAGATTTTGAGAAGATATGAAAGAAGTGCTTAGAACGAAAACTCTTTGATGATAAAATGGTAATAACGCCTGAATTTACAGTTTTCTTTAGCTGGCGAACTACGATTTTAGCGGTGAAATGCTAAACGTCGTTGTTATACTCTACTTTCTTCATCATTTCTCCACCATCAATCAGTCAACATCATCAGTTACACCATCATAATACTGGAGCTTTCGAGAATTGACTCCGAGAATTGATGCGACCTTTGAATCATCATTCTTTACTTTCTAACGCTCAAAACAGTTTCTTAAATATGGCGATTGCGATAGGATGAAACCCGTTAATTTTAAAAACTATCTATCTTCCATAGTGTGCAACTGTAGACATGAGTGGAACCAAGTACTGTTTTTTTGAATTTATTAGCAGGCAGAATAATGGATTATAATCATATTTCTTCTAAAGTTATCACTGATATTGGCGTCAAGAATTCTCTTATTTTTTAAATAATTCTAACAATCGTAGGCGTTTTTAACGTTTAATCTTTTAATTTATTTTCCTTGGACTTAAATTAACAATAACATTGGTAGGTAGACGTGATCAAGTCATGATCATCAATATAGTTGTTCCTGACATTCATCAACTGCAGTATCTGCTCGATAAATTGGACCAATCGTTTAAAGATATATTCATGGACGTTTTAAACGTTTTAACTTTGTAAAATCCATATCAATGTTTTATATCCCTTGGACCTGAATTTTAATAATAACGATTCTCGCCAATAGTCAACTACATAATTGATGCAGCTATAAGAAAGATATTAAAGTGTAATAAAGTGTTAAATATCATCCTATCAAAATAGGATACTTAATCAATTTTTTATCAAATTAACGACTCTTGAAAAGAGTTGTTAGATACCTTGATAATCGGCACATTTTCAATTGTGGGGCATAAAGAGTATTTAATGTTAAAAGTTCTTCTGTTACTGTTTCACGTACAAAACCAGTGTGAAAAGCAGGGGTTCAGTATTGCAGATTATGGATCTATTTGGGTGATTATATTGACCAAAATAATGCGAAATGTACTTTAAGTTAAAACGTTATCTCTTAATTTACATCGTGTCATATTGCGATTTCGAGTAATCAAGGAACTACATATTGATAGTAATCGAAGTCCAGAAGTGTTCGAGAAGAATTTTGTTAAGTTGTTTTCTACTTCAAAGTATCATGAAAAGTTCAAAGTTTTTGTTGTTGTAACAGTACAGTTGTATTGAGTAGTTCTTTGCTGAGAAGGAAATTTTCCGGTTAATACAACTGTCGCTGAACTTTGACCTCGGGTCGTTACGGAACGTAAATCCAATTGTCATGGTAACGTAAGTTCATATTCGCAGCTTTTGGTAGCGAAATCTAAAGTATGTTTGACGGCATGATTTCAACTAAGTACTTAATGACACTAATTATCTACACAAACTCACAATCAAGCTAATTCTCAAGTCGTCATCTACCAATTTCTCCCACAAAAAATATCTTTCTATAATCCAAATCCCAAAAAAAAAAAAACAACAATCTTTTAGAAAATTTATGCGAATGTTAAATATTTACGCCATGCACATGAGCATGCGCTAAGCACACAATTCAAATGTTATTTGTTGCTCTTTAAGCTGCTGCTGATGTTGTTGTCAAAGCCGCTTAAGCCTTTTTTTTATATTGTTTTTATATTTTCTATATAGAATATACATAAAAAATCACGACCCTTGAAGCTAAAATGGAAAATAATAAAAGAAGTAAAAGAAATCAAGAGAATAAAATAAAAGTAACATTGACTTTTAATAGAAGGCGATTATTTTGTTTCTATAGATTTTGTTGTTGTTGTTGTTGTTGTTATATGTTACAAGTCAAATAGAGGGGACAACTAGCAACAAATCGGCGCTGCATTTATAATGAGGCATGTTTATTGATATTGGTTGCTGTTGTTGTTGGTTGGTTGGTTGATTGGTTGGTTGGTTGTTGGTGTTATATACCTGAACATGTTGTTCAGTTTTAGTCAATATGTTTTACACAAAAATATTGTTGTATAAAAACACTGAATATGACTATAGATTAGGAATTTTTTCTGTTGTCGTTGTTGTTGTTTCTGTTGCTGATATTGTTTTTTTTTCATTGCTATAAAAATGTTTATTGAGATGTTTAGTTTTTGATACGACAAACAACAGTTAAAAGTTAAGTGGAATTAACATGCAACCAGATATTTTTATTGAATTTTAATTTAAACTCTTTTAGTAAAGAACAATTAGTTGAAATGGTAATAAAATGAATAAAATATGTATTGTTTTGAGTAATTTGTGTGAAATTAGTCAGATCGGTGAAATGTTAAGAGATTTGAAAAAGGTGTTCAATTTTATTTTGGGCAGCCTTGGGTTAAGTATTTTAAATGATATTGGCCTTGCATGAAATTAGAAACTAGAGATTTTGGCGGATTCGTGTTGATTTGTATGAAAATTACACACGAGTTAAAAAAATGGATTAATAATTGGAATATAAAAAATATTGACTTTGTAACATGTTTCACGGATGGTGCACGAAGACACAGATAGCTCTATATGTGATATGTTCATAGCCCTTCTTACAGTTGCCGATTTCTCCTATTCTTGTAACGTTCCTTTAATTTTAGTCTTGGAGATGCTGATCGCTTCATAACTATAGTAATTTATTAGAGATTGTTCACCGCCAGAGAATAAGTACAGTTTAGTGAAGAAAACAATCCAGAAATATAGGAAAAAACTTAAAAATATTTTTATGCGCCAGGCATTAAACGTTGCTTCTGTAATCAATTAATGAGTTTTTACTTTTAGTTACAATATTCTTCAGAATAATTTCAAAGAGCGCCAACATTAATTTTCGTATTTTTAAAGAAGAGCACACAGCATTTACTGTGAAACAGTGTTGAATTAACATTTTTTATCTATGAAACAAAACCATAACTGCATAAATGTTAAATTAACTCTCATATGTAAATAATTTTAAATGCATTTTTTGGGAGTTTAAATCCTTGAAATTTTAATCCATGAAAAAGTAATTTCAAAAAATATTGTTGTATAATTTTTACAATATTATTTTACCACAAACTTAAAAATTTATGATCTAAACTGAATGAAAAAATTACATTGTCTAAAATCAACTATGTTCAACGTTGATTTTACTTCAAATTTTATTTCTGTGAATATGGTGAAAATAAGAAACAATTTCAAACATCTTTCATCATCGCTTACGTAATCGTTTAGCGATCACTTATTTTAGAATACGATAACTTGCAGAACTATTCAAAAGACCGTTAACCTACGTTACGTTTTATAATTTCATTGCAACTTCCACAGAAAGTGGAAATAAAAAACAAATTTTCATGGTTAAAAATTATCTTAAAAATGTCCTTCAGCTTGAAAAGCTTACTTTTAGGGAATTTTCATCGATCTAGTTCTTTTTTCAAAATAAAATCTTTATTTAACGATCATTGATTAATGTTATAACTCTGTTACATTAACTGTTTATTACAGGTTGTTTTAACATTTAACATCTTTTCTACATGCTTTATAAATACTCTGCAAATTAAGTGATCAAAAGATCTCGACTTTATTTTAAAACCGTACACAAAGAGTGTTGCATATGTTAAGGAGTAAATAATATAAGAAATCACTTAGTTTGGTTCAAAACCCGATTGCTCTTGACAATAATAATAATGATAACGGGTTTGTGGTGAATTAGGTAGATGCACTTCTTTTTATTAATAACCAAAAAGCACACATTTTTCAGTGGAAAATTATATTTTCGTAGAAAAATTAACATTTCAGCAAAGAAGTGGATTTAAGAAAAACTGTCATTATTTTTGAAAGTAATGAATTTTGTTGAAAAGTGCCACTTTGCGATGAAAATTCAATTTTCAGGAAAAATTACATGTTCAGTGAAAAATGCAACTTATTTTTTAAATCGATTTATAGTCAAATACAGTAGAATTTCACAAATCTGAACAGTCCAGTTGACTAAAACTTATTCATTCAGTTAAAATTAAGTGTTTTTAAGTTTGGGGTGAAATAATATTGTACATACTAGAATCTTTCGATATTAATTTAATAAATTATCCAACAATAATTTGTTAGAATTA
The DNA here is from genome assembly GCA_004302925.2 of Cochliomyia hominivorax. NCBI lineage: Eukaryota > Metazoa > Arthropoda > Insecta > Diptera > Calliphoridae > Cochliomyia > Cochliomyia hominivorax. The sequence goes on from PYHX02000495.1 coordinate 44,374,018, forward strand.
TTCTTTTGTAGTAAAATTTAAAGGAACAAAATTCATAAAAAGCAATGTTGATTTAACATTTTTTTCTATGAAGCAAAATCATAAGTAAAACATGTTAAATTCACCTTCATAGATAAAAATGCTAATTCAGCATGGTTTGAAAATAAATGCAGTATATTATTCATCACAAACTTAAAAACGTTTAGTTTAAACTTAAAAAAATAAAATTGTCTTAAATTAACTATGTTCAACGTTGATTTTACTTCAAGTTTTCTTTTCTATGTGTACCGAATTAAAATTTCCCTCATATTCTCGCATGCGATATTAATTAGCAATGTGGATCTAATGATACAAAACATTAGGAAACTATTCCAAATAATTCCAAGAATATAAAAAGATGCGGATATAAAAAATATATAGTATTTACTGATTGGTCCATTGCAGTAAAGTGTTATTATTATAAGGCATATATTTTTTTAGCAAATAACGACCTTTATACCTAATTCTAAAAGGGCTTTGAATCGTCAATAATGTTTTCAATTTCTATGGAAGCAACTACAACTGGTTTCAATTTCTGAGAGCCTACTTTATGTTCAGATGTGTAGTTCTGAAAGATATTAAAGGGTTTTAAAATCAACTTGAAAGAATTTAAATAATTAATTTTCAATAAATTCCATCTTCTATTTAAATTTAAAGTTTCTTTAATTGAAATTTAAAATTCTTGTCCCTTCATAACTTTTGAACACTTTCTTATTCACTCCACAAAAAAATGTACATTAAAAGGGATTGTTGAGTTAAACTGCCTCTAAGCAATAAATGTACTTCAACTTGGGGTACTGCAGGAGAAAAATCACCAAAAAGAAAGACAAAATATTAAAATCATTCATATGAAGATTTTTGTTCAAACTTAAAAAAAATAAATACAGTCCTTTCTTAAGAATTTGAACAAGAGGGGGAAAGTATGAAATAAGAGTTCCAAAAAAGACAAGAAATGGAAACAGGATCTAACAATCCTTTGGGGTAAATGAGAAAAAAAAAGGATTTACTTACAGCACGGAAATTACTGCAATGAGTTGAGCAAAAATAAAAGTGATGATATGAAACGTTCAAATGAAGAAAAATGTGGATGAAAGAAGAAAAAGTTTTTTAATTGACAAAAAATTCTAAAATTCAATTTATGTTTTTTTTTTGCTTTTTTTACCGAAATAAAAAACATAATGTTATTTACAACTTCTCTTATTAACACGTTTATATCAAATTCGTTCTTAAACATTTTTTAAAAATATTTAAATAATTATTCATACTTTAAAAGTAACAATAATTATTCTTATCTACAAGTATTTGGAGAAATTAAAATTATAGAATTAAGTCTATAAAGACTATTTTGCGATGATCTATCAAGGGGGGATGTAGCTCAGTGGTAGAGCGCTCGCTTTGCATGTGAGAGGCCCCGGGTTCAATCCCCGGCATCTCCATAACCTCTTTTATTAATTAAAATCAAATTTTTAATAAGGAGTGAAATCCAAAAATTCTTAACACACCTTTTTCATTGAAACTTTTAACTTTTAAGTATATTTAAATTTTTGTTGGCCTTGTAAGACATTAAATAAATATATTGTTAATGCGATTAAAATGAGGGACCAGAAAAATGCGTACTAAAATTAAAAAATATTTTCAATAAACCCCAAATAGCTCCCGCAAGAGATTGAAGTGAAATTTTTAAAACAAAATATTCCTACTGCCTAAAGGATGACGAAGTGTATGTTTTGGCATATCTTCGCAACTTCCTGGTCAAAAATTGTATGTTGTCGCTGCTCGAAAGAATAATGAAAAGTAGTTTTAAAACCCAAAAGCAGTCAAAATTTTCCCAAAAAGTTCTTGGTATGACATGAAATATGCAAAAGAATCCAATAATTTGTTACAACGAGCTCTATTAATACTGAAATTTATATCAAGGATTTTTTTGCAAAAAAAGCTGTTTCTATTCCTAAGACTTCATAATGTATCCAGTTATTTTTTTGACCTGATATGGCATTATGTTACTACGGCAAACAAGCACTTGAGTGGTACAAGAAAAATAATGTGCTAATTGTACTAAGAGAGCCAAATCCTCCAAACTGTCGGAGCTAAGTCCAGTGCTAAAATATTGGACTTCAGTTAAAAGAAAATGGGAAAAAAGAAGAGTAAAAATAGGTGTCCAAATGTGTGGTTGATTTTAAACGGTGATGTATTATCTATTCGAGCAAATTACAGAAAACAAGGGTTTCCGAAAAAAGGTTCAAAGTTTCACTACAAGTGATTAAAACAAAAGTGATTTTGTAAATTGTAATAAAAATTCCAATCAAATAACAAAAAATTAACATAAATGTATTATAATAATTTTTCGATCTCACTTCTTAATTCTTAATCTAATAATTACCGTCCAGCCTTTCATTGCAATGGACAATCAATAAAATCTAAAAATAGTCTATTATATAATTAGTTTCATTATCCAAATGTTATGGACCAGTTATCAATCATTCAGTCAACTAAATAATAAATCCTGTTTATTAAACATTCATCTTATAACTCTTATTAATGTTCCTAATTTTATTAAACAAAATTTTTTACAGTCAAAACAAATTAACCATTTGAAAGCACATCGTTTGTTTGAATACCGAGAGGCTAAAAAGGTTATTAAAAAATTATACAATAAATTATAAACGACAACAAAAACAAAAAATAACATGAACTCATTCGAATATTTTGAATACAAAAAAAACATCCAGATATTCCCTTCAATAAAACATCTTTGGAAACTTATAATTTGTTTAACATGATGATGAGAACATTGACTTAATAAACCGTAGATGATGATGTCAAATTAAATAAAAAAATTATATAATAAAAAATGGAATATTTTTAGTTAGTGGGGACTGAATAGGCGATACAATAAATTATAGAACAATGAATAACTGTAATTATTTAAATTAACATTATAAAATGTGTGAGAAGATGAATATGCTGAGTTAAGTATGTTTTGACGTAAAGCGTGAGATTTCTCAAAAAAATATTTGAAAGTCAACTTTTAACCTCCACAGAATCCATAATCAACCTGAATTTCAAATTTTTTAAAACATCTTAAAAACTCAATTCAGAAATTCCACCTATTGGAGGTAATAGCCTTTGTCTTGGGAAACATTCTCCATATGGTGGGATTCGTTGCGATGGTCCCATTTGGTTACAACATCTTAAATCCTCCACAGAACCCATAATGGTCAAAAGCTGATTTTCAAAATTTTTTTTAAATCTTTCAATCTCAATTCAGGAATTCCACTTATTGGAGATGAAAGCCTTAGTCCTAGAAAACATTCTCCATATGGTGGGATTCGTTACGATAATCCCTTTAGGTCACAATATCAAAAATCCTCCAGAGAACCCATAATGGTCAAAAGTTTATTTTCAATTTTTTTTTAATCTTAAAAACTCAATTCGGGAATTCCACTTATGGGAGTTGATAGCATTAGTCCTGGGAAGCATGAGAATCAATGCTATGGTCAAAATTTTTCTGTATATTGTACATATTTGAATGATTTTTTACTTTTTACTAATTTGTTAATTTAAAAAAGTCTGTATTAAATCTGTATTAAAAATTGATTTTAAAGTTTTTTTGAGTTTCTTTAACGTTTTTGTCTTCACAGTTAAACAAGTTATGACGTAACACGTTACTATATTTTCTTCTATACAAAGTAGGCTTCTGCAGACTACTGTCAAGGCTAGAGAGTTGGTAATTGTCCAGGCTACAGGCTACATAATTTTCTACCCTTAAAGTAAGATAATATTCTAAGCAAAAGGCTGTTGTCTATGCTAAGGGCTGGTCTACTGTCTAGGTTACAGACTAAATACTGTTGTCAATGCTAAGGCTTGGACAACTGTTTAAGCTAAAGGTTATAAAGGTTATGCACAATAAAGAATATTGTTTATGCTAAGAACTGTACTAATTTCATTACTTAATACCAAACAATTGTCCATGTCAAAGGCTGATTGATATACTATAGTGTAGTCTATGAATTATGCTATAGTTACACAATAGTCGAGTTTAAAAGCTACTTTAAAGTCTAGACTAAATAATAGGTAAGCTTCTAAGAGATAGACAATTGTCTCGATATTGCCTATTTGTTCAGAATGCTAAAATCTCTATAAATCGTTTTAAACCTTCCTAAAGTGTTTTCTATTATTTTGCTCGAACAGGTGTAGTCCTTCTTAAATCTACAACACTTTTCGACACCTTTTTTGTGCTTTTCAATTCTCTTTTGACAAGAGCCCAATATTTTCCACTGGTCTTAGCTTCGGACAGTTTTGTACCACTCAAGTACTTGTTTACCATAGTGACTGGATATTGAGACAGTAAAAAATCAGTGGACACATTATGAAGTCTTTTGAATAGAAGCAGCCTTTCTTGTAAACATTCCTTGATGTTAATTTCGGTTTTTATAGAGCCCGTTGTAACAAATGATTGGATTATTTGACCGCAACTGCATATAGAATTTTTGGGAATTTTTAATTGCTTTAGGGTTTTCAACATTCTCTGGAGCAACATACAATTTTTGTCCAGGAAGTTGCGAAAGATCTACCAGAACGTTGGTTTCGTTAAGCAAATATTGTTTTCCTTAGAAAACTTAACTTCAATTTCCTTTGAATTTAAATTTTCAGCAGCATTAGGAACTTTTGAGCCTTGCAAAGTTTTAACCATTTGTCCGAGCACTTAATTAACTTGGCTGCTTTCATAACAGATGTGTTGTGTTTGGTTTAGGTAGATCATGTGGACTTCTCCTTCTAGACCAAATTGCGTTATGTTGTAAATATTTAATTATTTTAGTACGCACTTTTTCCGGTCTCTCATTTTAATCAGATTAACAATATATTCATTCTCATAATAATTGGTTTAAAAGTTCTAATGAAATACGTGTGTTAAGAATTTTTCGATCTCACTCCATATTATTACAACACAAAATTTTTATAAGTATGTAAAAAACAAAAGAAGTTTATTTTATATTCCAGTCATAAATTATAGACGATGACGTTTGAATATTGATTTCTGGGGATTTTTCCTGTAACGATTTTATTTTGATTATTTAATATTTTGTAACATAAAACTAATTTGGCATTCAAATTAAAAATAAAATGGTTACAACAAACAAACATTTGATACAAATAAAATATTTAATTAACATAAATTTAAAAATAAAAATACACTAACAAATATTTGTCTGTCTGTCTGTTTGTTTAAGATGTGAATAAAACTGAAATTAATCTCAAACACAAGTTACAAATTATTAAGATAAAATTCTTTATAATGAGATATAAATGAAGTTGAATAAACGTCGTTTAGTCGATATGATATCAGATATTGTACATAGATTAAAGTATATAAGGATTGATGCAGTCCAATGACTGAACATCTCATACATCCTGAAATGTGTTTAGAAGAAGGTCAGAAGTTACTGACCTACATGCCGCTATAAATCTTAGTCAAATTAAGGGAAAAAACTTTAGTTATACTCGTTTTATTGAAATTATAAGTTACTTTAAACTTGAATTAAAATTTAAACGTTTATTGTCAAATGCTATTTAAAATATTAATATTTTCAAAAGATTTTAATTATGTTGTCACTTTGTTGCAATAAAAATCTGAGTTAAAATGTCTAACAAGTGGAAGACGTAATAATTAATTACGTCGAATTTAATACAAATTCTTAACCCTGGAGAGATCGGTCTATAATTTCAAGGGAGGTACTTATTTGAGAAGTTATATAAAATTGGTGCATATTCCTATGAACGCATATAACTTTTTTTTTAAGAATTAGAAAAAAATTAAATAAGAAAATATTTAATGGTCAAATAATATTTTTATTAAATCATCTAAGGTAAACAAGGTTTATTAACTTTGTCATTCCGTATATAACGCTAAGAAAGAATCATCTCAGATCCCAAAATGTATATATAATTTTGCATCAAATCAAAATCCCTGTCGATTAAGCTATGGCCGTCTGTTTGTCCGTTTTTCTGTTGTTGGCACGCCCACATTCACTAAAATTGACAGAACTCAATAAACTTTGGCCGGAGTACTTGTTAAAGTCCTCAGAAGTAAAGAAAAATCGGTTCAGTTTTTAAAAAAGAAATATACCGATATCTGAGGCAATCTCTAAGTTCAAGTGAAGAACTTTCGTGAAATTCTTAATAATCAGTACGCAAATTAGAATGAATGAATAAACCTTTCCAAAAATTATCAAAATCGGTTCAGTCAAATATATATAACTGATTTTGTGACTCATTAAGTGTTCTGTGTTATATCTTATATATTAGTGAGTGTGCGTGTGTATGTACGAAACTCAACGTATTAACTTCAAACGCAGGCGAAAATATCACTCTTATTGTTCTAACTTAATTTAAGAGTTCAAATTTTAATTAATTATCCTAAAAAAGCATTTAAGTTTCTCAATCTATTTGACATTATTAATAATGGGCGGATGATCCTTTGTTCTGGATGACCTAAAAAATATGGTACGACATTGATTAAGAAGTTCGGAATAAATTTCATTCTTGTTTTATATTTAGTTTAATCACTGCTAAAGTCATTATGATTTGGTTTTGGACATTATTGGGATAAACTTTACGGACACAAGTTCTCCACTAGTGTTAAATTGGACGGACAGTTCAAGAGGGGTATGGTTTTTTCGTTGAACAATGATTTAGATAGATTTGATATATGTACCGCTGGAATCTACCATCTTTATCCCTTTTTTTATCCATGTTCCAGCAATTCCTTTAAAATTGTGTGAATCATTTTTGTTAGAACAAAACACATTTTAGATTTGCCAACTGCAGAAAATGTTGCTCAAACCATGAAACTACCATCCGCTGAAATTACATTTTGACGTCCGAACATTGTTTCAATTCAAATCGTGCTAATAACATGAGTATTTTTACGACTATTTACAGTTTATTCCACATAAAAAGGCACAAGAGCATTTGATCGCATGATTAAGACACACAACAAGACTAAGAAAAATTCTTTTTTATGTAAAAAGGTACCGCTAAGTTGCCTTTCATTAAAAGCATCAACTTTATTTTTGGATGAGAACAATAAAGATAAAACAAAACAAGATAAAATGTTATGGACGATTATGTAATACCTTTTCCCACATTGTTGGTTGAAATGAATGTTACGAACAATTTATTAACGGCTCTAGTATAATTTGTTTTTGTTATTTATGCTAAAGTGTGAAATAGATTATTATGATTCTAACATTTTTGTGAAATTAATGTGTTTTTCTGGAAGATTTTATGGAAGTTATAAAAAATTATGTATCGACCCTCGTATAAATGGACCTATTGTAACCAATTTTAATTTGGCCTAAATAATACTTCGTGTTAAATTTCTTCAAAACTGCAATCTATTCTTTGCAAACAAACTTCACATAGACAGCCGACCGGAAGGACATGGTTTAATCGACCTAGAAAGTGATATACATCATGCGATTACAGGAATATGCATCAGTGTATAATGAATACTCCTAGAGTATACATTTTTATACCCTTAACATTTAAAGCTCTTGTTTCTGTTAGAATATTTAATAAAAATTCACGTTCTCTTTAGTGTCACCTTTTCAAGGGTTAAAATAAAATTTTTAATTTAAAATTGTCATCATAAAACAACTGACAAATATATGTCAAACTGATACAAAATGTCATCGCTTATTTTATATTTAAAAATATTCATACATACTTATACATATTTCATGTTCACTTTTAGAAAAAAATGAATATTCGGAAAGAAACGCACGCTTCTACGACAATTTAAATTGCTATAAAGCGACCTTTTTTCTCGCATATATTAAATTCAAATTAACATAAAACATCGGAGGTAAATGACATTTATAGTTAAAAAAACTTTAAAAACGAAGAAAACAAATTATGTATTTTAAATTAAATTTGATTTACTTAAAGTTGACATTTGGGTGATGACCCCGTAAGCTGCAGGCAGTTATGGAAATTCAGTTTGAAATACAATGTCACGGAATTTATTACCAGAGGAAGTATAAGTAAAATGGTATGCAAAAAAATTTATTTGAAATTTTAATAAGTCCAAATTAATAAATTCATTTAAGAACTGTATCAAAATTATGTCACAGTTGAAAATTTAAAATATTATTCAAATTATCTGAATGATAATTTATAATATGAATGAAATTTTCTATAGAAAAAAATCATTCATAATATGAATGAAATTTTCTATAGAAAAAATCATTCATAATATGAATGAAATTTTCTATAGGAAAAAATCATTCATAATATGAATGAAATTTTCTATAGGAAAAAATCATTCATAGTATGAATGAAATTTTCTATAGGAAAAAATCATTCATAGTATGAATGAAATTTTCTATAGGAAATATCATTCATAATATGAATGAAATTTTCTAAAGGAAATATCATTCATAATATGAATGAAATTTTCTATAGGAAATATTATTCATAATATGAATGAAATTTTCTATGGGACAAATCATTCTTAATTTGAATGAAATTTTCTATAAGAAAAATCATTCATAATATGAATAAAATTATCTATAGGAAATATCATTCATAATATGAATGAAATTTTCTATAGGAAATATCATTCATAATATGAATGAAATTTTCTATAGGAAATATCATTCATAATATGAATGAAATTTTCTATAGGAAATATCATTCATAATATGAATGAAATTTTCTATAGGAAATATCATTCATAATATGAATGAAATTTTCTATAGGAAATATCATTCATAATATGAATGAAATTTTCTATAGGAAATATCATTCATAATATGAATGAAATTTTCTATAGGAAATATCATTCATAATATGAATGAAATTTTCTATAGGAAATATCATTCATAATATGAATGAAATTTTCTATAGGAAATATCATTCATAATATGAATGAAATTTTCTATAGGAAATATCATTCATAATATGAATGAAATTTTCTATAGGAAATATCATTCATAATATGAATGAAATTTTCTATAGGAAATATCATTCATAATATGAATGAAATTTTCTATAGGAAATATCATTCATAATATGAATGAAATTTTCTATAGGAAATATCATTCATAATATGAATGAAATTTTCTATAGGAAATATCATTCATAATATGAATGAAATTTTCTATAGGAAATATCATTCATAATATGAATGAAATTTTCTATAGGAAATATCATTCATAACATGAATGAAATTTTCTATAGGAAATATCATTCATAATATGAATGAAATTTTCTATAGGAAATATCATTCATAATATGAATGAAATTTTCTATAGGAAATATCATTCATAATATGAATGAAATTTTCTATAGGAAATATCATTCATAATATGAATGAAATTTTCTATAGGAAATATCATTCATAATATGAATGAAATTTTCTATAGGAAATATCATTCATAATATGTATGAAATTTTCTATAGGAAATATCATTCATAATATGAATGAAATTTTCTATAGGAAATATCATTCATAATATGAATGAAATTTTCTATAGGAATATCATTCATAATATGAATGAAATTTTCTATAGGAAATATCATTCATAATATGAATGAAAATTTCTATTGGAAAAATCATTCATAATATGAATGAAATTTTCTATAGGAAAAAACATTCATAATATGAATGAAATTTTCTATAGGAAAAATCATTCATAATATGAATGAAATTTTCTATAGGAAAAATCATTCATAATATGAATGAAATTTTCTATAGGAAAAATCATTCATAATATGAATGAAATTTTCTATAGGAAAAATCATTCATAATATGAATGAAATTTTCTATAGGAAAAATCATTCATAATATGAATGAAATTTTCTATAGGAAAAATCATTCATAATATGAATGAAATTTTCTATAGGAAAAATCATTCATAATATGAATGAAATTTTCTATAGGAAAAATCATTCATAATATGAATGAAATTTTCTATAGGAAAAATCATTCATAATATGAATGAAATTTTCTATAGGAAAAATCATTCATAATATGAATGAAATTTTCTATAGGAAAAATCATTCATAATATGAATGAAATTTTCTATAGGAAAAATCATTCATAATATGAATGAAATTTTCTATAGGAAAAATCATTCATAATATGAATGAAATTTTCTATAGGAAAAATCATTCATAATATGAATGAAATTTTCTATAGGAAAAATCATTCATAATATGAATGAAATATTTTATAGGAAAATCATTAAAAACGTGAATGAGTGTAGGATCTGAGGGAACACGAAGGTGGAATATGCTGTACATCCAGAGCAGACAGAAGTGTATGACTTTTGTTTATGGGTACCAAAACGGAATAGGGAACACGAGTGCAAAAGACCGGACTTAGAGAGTTTTAAGCATAGTGTTCTTTTTGTTTTAGTACTAAATAAGTGTTTTAATTATGTAAATATTTAGTGTAAACAATTTAGATTTAAGTTGAAATATAAAAGTTTATTTAATTCCACAGTTGAAATATATTTTAGAAATCAAAATTCAAAAGTTATTTTAAAAATTTTGTTATGATTTTGAAAAATGATAACGTCAGTTTTCTAGAAACGTTAAAAGTTCTAAATACATTTTAAGCATTTTGAATTATTTATTTATTAATAAGACCTTTTACTAATCTATAAAAATTTAATTTGAATCGTAGTATATTGTTTTACCATAAACATTTGTGTATACTTTATTTTTGTAATTAACAGGTTTTTATAACTATATTTTTTATAGGATAGTTTTTATGAGACATTTTAATTTAAACAAATTTGAGGTAAACAGATCAGATCAGATCAGTATGTAAATTAATGGAAGATTAAGAATAAAAACAATATGATGTCACATTCATTAAAGAATCTTTTAGTAAATTATTATGAAATTAATATTTATTTTATTAACTTTATTATGGATTTCAAATGAGTTTGCAAAAATTAAATATGGAATAAATTTCAAAAACATATTAAGAAGTATTTAATCAAATATGACTTTAAATCTAGAACTAAATTAATATTTATAATCATAAATAAGAATATTTGAATTAAAAATTAGATAAATAATAATATTAAAATTTATGAAAATTTTTAATAAATTAATTCACGAATGTCATTCACAATAAGTGATTAATTGTGAATGACATTATTTGCATAAAATGTTTTTTTGGACAATTTATTTTCTTATAGAAATTTATTCTAAATTATTTCATACTCGGGACATACTTCAAGAATCTATTAGAATATTATTTATTTGTTTTTGTTTTAGTTATTTGAATATTTTGAAGTGTTTCAACACTGTCATTCTTGTGTGAAGAGTGATTAAAATACTTCGCCTTAGGGAATATTATCTTGTTCGATGTTGATTAATGGTTGTTATTGTCAAATTTTGCACAATATGTTTGTATATTTAAAATACATATATATAACTATTGTCAACAATCATTAAGTCAACACTAAGTGGTAGTTTTTTTTAAATAATTTCGGACAGAAAATAAATAAATACGGAAGTAAATACATATGCAATTAGTTGAAAACAAACAAACAAACTTGATAATTAAAATATGGGTGAAATTGCATGTGACAGCAATTAAAATAAAACAAAAGAAAAATGAAAAGATTCCTTAAAATATTAAGATACAGTGGAGGCTAACAGAAGAAACCAACCATCTTGAATGTACTTTTTTATGAAAATAAATATACTGTTGTGTTCAATACAAACATTTATTTGTTTATAATTTAAACAATATAATCAACATATTGCAGCGACAGGAAAAAGCAACAATATAAAATGTTGTCAAAATTATTACATTCACACTTGCGTGAGGGGCTTGTCTTATTTATATGTGTCATTGACCAACTGATCGTTTAACTTATTGACTGAAAATTTATGTTATTTTTTCTAAGCAAATAAATTGCAACGATTTTTTGATACCCTAACTTCTTTCATTTCATTCACAATATGCAGGATGATTTCCAATAGAAAATTTCATTCATATTATGAATGATTTTTCATATAGAAAATTTCATTCATATTATGAATGATTTTTCCTATAGAAAATTTCATTCATATTATGAATGATTTTTCCTATAGAAAATTTCATTCATATTATGAATGATTTTTCCTATAGAAAATTTCATTCATATTATGAATGATTTTTCCTATAGAAAATTTCATTCATATTATGAATGATTTTTCCTATAGAAAATTTCGTTCATATTATGAATGATTTTTCCTATAGAAATTTCATTCATATTATGAATGATTTTTCCTATAGAAAATTTCATTCATATTATGAATGATTTTTCCTATAGAAAATTTCATTCATATTATGAATGATTTTTCCTATAGAAAATTTCATTCATATTATGAATGATTTTTCCTATAGAAAATTTCATTCATATTATGAATGATTTTTCCTATAGAAAATTTCATTCATATTATGAATGATTTTTCCTATAGAAAATTTCATTCATATTATGAATGATTTTTCCTATAGAAAATTTCATTCATATTATGAATGATTTTTCCTATAGAAAATTTCATTCATATTATGAATGATTTTTCCTATAGAAAATTTCATTCATATTATGAATGATTTTTCCTATAGAAAATTTCATTCATATTATGAATGATTTTTCCTATAGAAAATTTCATTCATATTATGAATGATTTTTCCTATAGAAAATTTCATTCATATTATGAATGATTTTTCCTATAGAAAATTTCATTCATATTATGAATGATTTTTTAAGAATGATTTTGTAGAGATAATTTATTTCATATTAAGATTGTAAACGATTTATTCAAGATGTATGCAGTCAAAATGAATTTGATTGTGGGTTTTGATCACTGAAATATAATAACGGTAATTAGGCATGTGAATGTAATCCTCAATTGTTGTCAATCATATAACGATCTTTTAATAACTGAGTTGAGTAGGGTGTGAACCGCTTTATTTGAATATTAAAAATAATCTCTACCCACTTAACTTAATAAGTCTTACTGCTACTGCAAAAAAAAAAAACTGTTAAACTGTTAAACTAATAACTACATACATGTGTATGTACATAAGTTTCGGTGTTCAGTATTTGTATTTCGTTAAAAAACTTTATTTGATTAAGTCTTACTTTGTTGTCTATTTCAGTTAAAAGTGGTTTTATTTATATTACAATTTCGATTTCTTCTTAATTTTTTATTTTTGCAAAAAAAAAAAAAACATAAAAAATAAAAACAAAATTTATTGGCCACTTAAAATAGACAATAAAAATCACAACCTGCTTGTGTATTGAAGATTTTAATCAATCAAAAGTCAATATTTATTTTTTACCAAGGCACATGCTGCCAAAGACGGTGAAGACCATGGCAAATATCGTGCGATTTAAACACCTCCTATTTTGGCAATTGTTTGTTTGTTTGTTTGTTTATATTTGGTTAACAAAATTGGGAAGAGGTGATACAGATATTTTGGGAATATAAAGGAATTAGTTCAGGGTTAAATGAAAGGAAAAGTTTTTTAAATTTATTTAGCACAAATATCTTTGAATAGGTTTAAAAATCTGCTTAGTGCAGACACTTTGAGCATCTTTAACTAAATTCCATACTATTCATTCAACTTAAATATAAAACGTGTTTTTTATTTGTTTATTATTATTTTTGTAAAAGATCACTTAATTATCTTTTTTAATAAATTGTTGTGTTTATTTTTAATCGTACATTTTACTATAAAATATCTTTTATATTTCAAATAACAAAAGTTTAAATTAAATTTTAAAAAATAAAAAAGTAAAAGTTATCATCGGTCAAGCCCGACTTTTAAATACCCTACACCAATTAATGAGCGACTCTCGTAAAACTATATTTCCTTTTTTTGGGGGTGATAATACGGGAGTTAGAGAAAATTATGGACCGAGCCACACAAAATTTTGTAAATCGGTTTTTGCTTATATTTATTTTAATTTGACTCATTTTAATCGCAATACAAGTTTCATCAAGGTATCTCTAAAGTTGCAAGCTGCATTTTGTTCAAAAAGTTTAGATGGACAGCCAACGAATGGACGGACATCGTTAAATTGAATCAGAAAATGATTCTGAGTCAAACGTTATAATTAAAAGTGGTGAAAGCAATAGTTTTCTGCCCGTTACAAACTTCTTCACAAACGCATAATAACCCAATACCACCAACCACCTACGATGGTGGTTTATTAACATTTCAATTAATTACCACGATTGATTATAAATCAAATTACTTCATTCACTTTTATGTTAAATAATTCTTCGAAATCAAAAGCTTAAATATTAATTAAAGCTTAAAATAAAAATATTATACTCGATCAAGCCCGACTATGTAATACCCTACACCACATTGTTGACTGTAAAAATGAAATTTCTACGGAAAATTTATGAACGGCCCTCGTATAACTTGCGTTTCTTATTTATAGTTGTGTGTGTCAGTATATTATTTTGATATTAATATTTATGTGAAATTTATGCCTTTCAAAAGGTTATTTTTCTGAGGTTTATATGGGTGTTAGAAGAAATTATAGGCCCACCATCGTATAATTTCGCTCAGCGTTTTTGGCTTATTTTTATTTGCTTAAATATTATTACAATACTCATGAATATGTGTGATTTTTGAGTTTCAAAGTGGTATTTAAAAGGGTTGTTGTATGGGACCTGTAAGAAACAATGACCCGAAACTTCGCTTAACTGACCCATTGTTTTACTTATTTTCGCAAAACTTAGAAAAAATCGTTTTATATTTAGGAATTTAATGGAAAAAAACTCCACTCCAGATGGACATTGGTATGGGACCTATATGAAATAATGAACCGATCATAACCAATTTTAATTGACATCGTCTTTGGCCCAAAATAATAGTACGTCCCTTTGCGAACAAGCTAGCCGGGCGGATGGACAGACAGACATGCTCAGATCGACTCGGTATACTTAAAAGGACTATTTCTAACACCCGTTACAAACATCTGCACAAACGCAAAAATAGCCACACAAAACAAAAAAGTCTTAAAAGCTGCAAACTCTTTTTTATGATTGACAATGGGAAATTTGGACTCCCTTTTTTTCGATTGTAACTTTATACTAAATCAAAAAAATAAAAAAAACAAATTGCGTAATTTACCAATTAAGTTTAATATTAATTAAGTTTTATTTTTAGAAAGAATCAACAATTTTATTCTAAGTCTTTGCACAATGGGCGTTAAGTTGAAAAATTTGTTCAAACATACATGCAGTATTATTCGAAACCTGAGCTACTTCTTCTCCTTTTTTTAAATTTAGAAAAAATTAAACAAAAATAACTTTCTTTGCGTATTATTATTTTTAAACTTAATTCTATATTTTTACTGCCATTTATAATGATATTTTTCTTTTGCACTTAAGTTTATCAGGCTCTGTAGCATTGCCACAAAAATAAAGTCTGGAATGAATTCCACAAAATTTTTAGAAGATCAGAATGAATTTCTTCCCAAACTTGCTTTTTTAGTTTTATCTTTAGTTTCGGGTATTATTTGAAAAAACTTAACGAGTCATGTTTCTACATAAGTCCTCACAACACTGCAAACCGGTAAATCCAACAGAAGAAAAGTGCGATTGTAGAAATATTCCACATAAAATATCTCAAAGAGCTGTTGATGGTGTGAGTAATGCATCCTAATTACTTGAAAAGTAATGGAATGGTACTTAGAAAAAAACTTCAACTCTATTTTTCGGATAAGAACACTAAAGTAAAAACAAAAATAGAATAAAATGTAAATGAGTTTAAAGTAATATGCATCAGTGTTCAATTAAATAATAAACTTTAAATAGATTGACTAATTTTTTCCCGATTATTTCTAAAAATCACTTTATAACATGCTTTGAGTTCAGTTAATTCCTCCATAGTAAGAAAAAGTTTTTTTTGAAAAAAGCAGATTAATGACTAATAAAAACTTCATCTTTGTTGATCAAATGATAAATTTTGAACTAATAGAATTTAAGTCCGGTAGAAAAATTCTTTGAAATTTTTGAACACGACACTTCAAAAAGTAAACGGAATATAATGATCTGACTAAAATCAAAGTAAGAAGTTGCTTAGGTTTCGAACTACGAATTTTTAAAATAATGTTCTTTTATTTTATAAAAACCTGCAAGAAAACAATATTTAGTGTTTTCATTAAACCCTACAACACCTAAACGCATTTATCTCATGTATTCATGTCTTTAACTTTTAGACAAAAATCCGAAAAAAGCAAATTATCTTCTTATAGGGTATGTCATAGTAGGACTTCACCGACTATAACCTTTTATTTGTTTCAATATGATGAGAATATATTTTGTGATTTTTACAGTCTCTTCGCGTTACATAGTAGAGTTACTTCTCCTACCGATATTGCATCTAATTACACAACTACCTTTTCTTGTGGTTATGAGAACAAATCGTTTGTGCACATAAAGTGCTCACTGTCTCCTTACGTTACATTTGGAGTTATGAGTTTTACTACACGTTTCCTTCTCTTTATCTCTTGAAACACCTGATGGTAAAGTGGTTAAAAGTATTGTTGTGTTATTGATTGTATCCAAAGATATCCAAAGACAAAGTTGTCTTTTCAGAGCCAATTGTAACCAAAAATGTACTCTACTATTTACTCGTACTCATAGCAGTTCAATTTCATAGATGTATACATCAACAATTTATATCCTTTATGGGCTTCTAGGCGATTCTTTATTAGTGTTACATACGCAATGAAAGACTTCTATTTACCATATGTGGAAGTAGCTACCGTTCAAACATATTTTGTTTTATAAATGATGTGCTATTTTTTCTCACAAGACCCAGAGTGTTATCATCGTATCAAAACTATTTGTTTTGAGAATATTTTTTGAAAGCTGGGGGTTTTATATATTAAAATCATTGGAAAAAAACAGGCCTAATATTCATACGCGTGTAGGCCAGTTTGACAAATAAGATTAATTCCTCCCGTTTTGTCATTTATTAAATATAGTTTTCACTACCGGTATTGCCAATACCACTTTTATCAAATATCCGCCGGTATTTTTTCTCAAAATATTAAAAATAATTAATGAACATGTTAATGTAGCGTTGAGTTCTATTCGTGATTTTTTTTCTCATGATTTATGATATATATTTTTTTAAATAATAAGAATTAACTGAAAGTTATTTAAATTAAGTAAAAACAAAACTTTATGTAAAAATTAAAACTTCAACGACAATTAAGCAAACAAAATTTTAGATTAAGACAATTTTTAATGACTTAAAAATAACAAATTGATCGGCAAATTAATATCAAAAGAATTATAATAAATTAAGGTGTAAGATCGAAAAATTCTTAACACAGTTTTAGTTTTTTATTTGATCGAAATTATTAATTACAAATTTTACTAGTAAAAATATTTTGAACCTTTTCGGAAACCCTTCGATTAATGCTTTTATAGTGTATTCTGTCGCTTTGCTCGAAAGAATCCATTAACTACATTTTTGGACACCTTTTTTGGCCTCTTCAATTCTCTTTTAACAAGAGCCCAATATCTCTCCACTAAGCCTTAGCACTGGACAGATTGGAGAAGAGCGTCATTTTTGGTACACATACCATATTACTGTACTTGTACAACTCAAAGGCTTGATTACCATAGTGACAGAATGCCAAGTCAAGTCAAAAATAAGTATACACGTTATGTAGTCTTATGAATGAAATCTGCTGTTTTCGTAAGCGTTTCTCGATATACATTTCGGCATTTATAGAAAACGCTGTAACAAATTATAGGCTTCTCTTGCTTCAACTGCATATTGCTTAACATAAGAATATCTCTTTGCTAAATTTGTACCGTTCTTGGTTCCTAAACTTTTTTGAACATTCCATCGACTATTAGCAACATAAAATTTTTTCATCCATTAAGTAAACTTTTCCGTGCTCTGTCTTTGATCTATATGTTTTAGCACCATACCTGTCAGGAATTCTTTGAGTCTTACATGATTTTAAACCTGCATTATCTTTAACCTCTTGTACCAAATAGTTTGAGCACTGATCTAAGCGGGCTGCTTTCTCAGCGGATATGTTGGGAACTATTTTAAAAAGGCTCTCTATTTTTTTGGCTCTACAAATATCTTGTGGACTATACCTTTTACCAGAACCAGGTAAAAAAAAACAAATAAATCTTGGGTTAAAAGTTTTAATGAAAAATGTTTGTTAAGAATTTTCGATATCACTCTTTATAATAGAAAAATTTAAACAGAAATATGTGCGGGCTTAACGCGAAAAGGGGGGGAGATGTGTGATGGGATTGATTTTTTTACGATTTTATTTATTTAAGTTAAGAATCGAACAACCGGTTTTTGATTTGTTTTCAGCGTTCTATTTTTTTGTAGATTTTAGTAGTTTTTAAGCTAACACGCCAAAACGTCATCAATTTATGAATGTGTGAGATATTTTTTCTAAAGCTAAAAAAAGCTAAAGAAAATATTTTGCTTAAGTTCAAACCCGGTGATTTTTAGTGCTTTATACCTTTTGGCATAAGTTTTGATAATGATGATGCTTTAAATTATTGAAAAAACATTCTTAATTAAATAAAAATATTTAAATTTTGTTTGTTTGCTTATTTTTTATGTTGTATATTTCGTTTACAAATCACCCATCAAAATCTGTTATAGATTGACTCTTATGAAATTATGAATATATTTTTTTACGATATTCCACATATAAATAGTTTGGTCAAAAGCCATTTAGAATATCAGTTCGGGATACAAAGTCTTTGAATTAAGTCGTACAAAACTTAAAAAAATAATAATTACCAAAATGGTAAGTTGTAAGATTAAAGCGTTTTACGAAAAGTATTTAATATACAAAGTAAAACGATTTGAGATACCAAAACGCAGAAACCACTTAGATGTTCCATTCACTAACAAACTACTCACGGAGTTTATAGTGCAGCTGTAATCAATTTTCGATCGGTTTATCTTTAGTTTTCTACAAACAAATTAATTAATCTTACTTCCACTTGATTTTCTTCCATGGAATTGATTTAGTAATTTCATGTCACTAGAGAAATCTGGATTCCAAGTTCCAGTCCATATAGTCCATGTCAATTTTATTCCATAATAAAAATTATAACGCTTCCGCCTCCTTAAAATATGCAAATTGTTTTCCAAGACGCTACTGAATGCTTAACTTAAGGTCTAATCCAGAATAATAAAGTTGGAACAATGGAAACATGACAAGTTCGCGATTTTACCATTAAAACCTAAGTGTACGCACTCAAAGCATAATACACCTGCATATACATATACATATTCGACATCTGATAGATGAATCACGGCTCTAGTAATACACCCACTTATATCCTAATCGAATTTCCATTGAAGAAATATCTGAAATATCCTTCTTTTTAATTTTACTAAAAAATATTTTCAGTTGATTATAACACTAATTATTTATGGACCGAAATGTTTATGGATCTTTAAAATGATTGCTTCCTTGTCTAGAATTCGCCGCTTTAAAAAACCAACTATTAAAATCCAAAAGTTTTATAAAGTTCGCTCATTTGATATTCTTCTCCAAACTCTTGCAACTGCAATCTTTTTCGTAAACTGAACTGTTTTAAAAGATTATTTGAATTCACTTTATGCAGAACATAATCTTTTGAAATTATTGTCATGGCAAAATTGCATTATCTCTTCTAACTATCTCTAAACTTTTCTTCTTCTCTTTAATTTCCACAGAAATTCGCCATTGTTGCTTTAGCTCTCTTGAGTGTTGTTGCCGCTGATGTCTCCCACTTGAATAACATGTATTTGCCTCCAGTACTCGCTGGTTTGGCTCCCAAAGAACCTGTTTCTTATGCCCAAGAAGCTCAAGAAATTCCTCAAGCTCCCGTTCAAGAAGTTACCGATAACTCTGTTGCCAATGATGTTGTTGCCCATGAAGAAGCTCATGTACAATTTGGTGGTGCTGGTTTCGGTGGTCATGCCGCTGCTGCTGTTGCTCATCATGTTGAAACTGCTGCTGGTATTGCTCACCATGTTCAAACTGCTGCCAATATTGCCCATCAAGTCCATGCTCATGCCCAACAAGCTGTTGCTGTAGAAGCTGCTCCTGTTGCTCATGAAGAACATAATGTTAACGCTGACTTTGCTGTACCCGAACAAGCTGCTCAATATGGCCAACAAGAAGAACAACACTTCCACCATGAAGAACACAACGTTGAAGTTGCTGCTCCAGTTGCTGCACCCGCTGCTGCCCCCGCTGCTGAGGAATTCAGTCACCAAGCTGACTACTCTGCCTCTGCTATCGAATCTTCTGCTTTCTCCTCCGCTTCATCTGGTATTGATACTCAATATGGTGCCAATGGTGGTTACGTTTATTAGATTTAGTCATACACTCCAATCATGTAGAATTTAAGAGATAATGAAATAAATACGAAAAAAATAATATAAATAACATTTTGACGTCTGTCTTCCTTTGTTTAATTATAAATGATGCAAATAAATTTTATTTGTCCTTGACTTAGTTGTTCGTTTAAAAAAAAAGGAGACTTATTTTAGTTGGTAACAGGAAATTCCTTTCGTTTTCTTTATTTGGTGTAATGATAAGGGAAAATTTTAAATCATGATACTTTTAGCTTGTGGAATATTTTACATTCCCTTTTGATTTCTTACTTGAAGCATAACGAATCCAGCCTCTTTCCATTTAAAACCTGTTCCTTGACAAACACACCTCTGTACAGCAACTTTGTTTTATTTATTTCTTATTTTATTTTGCCGTTGTCAAAAGTCATTTCAATCAATTTATAGTTTACAGTGGGTAGAAATTGTTCGAAAGCACTGCAAAAAATTGAAAAAATCAAAACAGATTTTTAAGATCTCCAATTATTGAGGATATTAATGAATTAGCACTGCGGCAGATATGTTAGGAATACCATAAAATTTTTCTAATATAAGTGAAAGAAAGGATGCAATGAAGAAGTTGAGAAACAGCAAATCAGCAGACGAAGATGGAATACGAGCAGAAATTTTACGTCTAGATATCGAAACCTCAGCTGAACCTCTATGGTCGCACATCACTTCGTTCTACTTTGAAAAAAGTCATCAGTGTTAAGTTACCGAAAACTGGCGTCCAGAAAGATTGTTATAACTGGAGAGGATTAGTCTGCCTAACACCATATGCGAGATATTGATAATCATCATACAAGAAAGAATTTAAAGTAAAATTGAGGAAAAACAGGAATTGTGTAGATAAAGCTAACAAACTACTTATTATAATAGAAAAGCCTCTTGCATGGCGTACTCCCCTGTATTTGCTGTTCATAGGTTTCAAGACAATATTTGACACAATTGGAAGATAAGGAAAGGAATACTATAGAAGTTAATAGGAATCATTAGAGCTATGTACGAGGGTGTTGAACTCTCAGTTCTTCACGTCGACAATATCAGTCTCTCACGGTCGAACTGAAAATTAGTCTCCGTCAACTGAAATTTGATGATTGATTTGTCAACACTCGCACAAAATGTCTCGCACAAGATATCAAATTAGAACACTTAGAAAAACTGGCGCAAAATGTTTGGCTTGAGATAAATCTCAAGAAGACTAAAGCAATGAGAATCAACAACGCAAACACAAATACCATTATGCTGCAAGGCCAACCAGTCGGAATACGTAAATAGCTTCTGCTATCTGGATAGTATAATGACCACAAATGGACGTAAATAACTTGATAAATCGAAAGCGGCGTTTGGATGACTACAAGCGATACTGAGATGCTTTCAAATACACAGACAAACAAAGCTTTGAATATTCAACACATGTGTAAAATCAACACTGTTGTACGAAAGTGAATCCTGGTTATTATCGAACACCATCACTTAAAAACTACAGGTTCTCATCAATTAAGTGCAGTTCTACCGAATTACAATGCAAACCGGAATATAGCCTGAATCTAAGTAAACGATCAGGAGTAAACGACCCGGAAATTATAGCTAGTGAAACTCTTAAGGCTTAAGAATAAGTAAGCTGAATCTCTAACTCGTTGTTAATACTAAGTTGAATATTAATTAAAAGAAATCCTTTTCGTAGGACCAAGAACCTGTTAGTATTTATACGAAATCCATCACAAAATATTCATCTTTCTTGGTGTTGAGTTAAATGTTAATTGGATATAATCTGGTTCGTAGGACCAAGACCGCGCGAGTATTTTGCCGTATTGCAGAATTTTCTTATTTTTCTTCCTCTAATCAAATATTTGCCACTGTTGTTTTTCACACAATAGATTATATAGCAGACACAAGAAAACTACCTCAAGTTCACGATCACTTGCACACGCGTGAGTGTAAATTATTGTATTCACTGGTATATAAGTGGACTATAATTTACACATAAATTATCCAGAAGATTCGTGTTTTTTATTGAACAAAATTTAAAGTTTATTTTATACATAATTGTATATATTATGATGTAATAATTAAGCCGAAGACGAATATTAAACAAGAAATTTTTACAAGTGTCTTTAACAGATTCGACTGACTGCTGTGTGTAGAATCGCATTTCTGGTTTTGATCGTTTGGCCATTAAAAAAACTCGATTTTTTTTTGCAACTTTTAAAACTAAAAACTCTTACTCATCTTACGTTTACATACAAACATATTTATTTTCACATTATTCATAATTATAATTCATTTTAAATTAATCTTTTCTAAAATCGTTAAGAGTTTATTTTTAAACAAGAACTATGAATTCAATTTTTTGTCTTTAAATATTTTATTATTTTTCTCATTTAAATTTGCATAGAAATTTAGTAAAACAGAGGAACTTTTAATAAAGAACCGGGAACGAGAAATACAACTACTTAGCAGCTTCCACTCATTAATTCTGTTAACACAGAGTAGTTTTTCAAGTAATAATTTTATAGTTTTTTTTAAGAATTAACAACATTTAAGGTGTGTTTTATTGAAATGAATAAAAAACTATAAAATATAAACTTAATATTAGTACTAATCGGTAAAACATACTAATGTGTGGGCTAGAAGGAGATGATCAATATGAAAATTATGTTCTGACAATAAGTTAAACTGCTCTAAGACTTTTTTATTTGTGTAATATCAACGATGATATTAGGAGTTTAGAATGTATGGAAGTAATAGTTCTGACAAGCGAGGACGCTTAAGTGCGACTTTGGGCATTGTTTGGACTTTAAAAAATTGAATATGACCTTAAACTGGTACCACTGGTGTAGTATGTCCATGGAACTGCGATTTTACTCTGACTACATGATGGACTCGTGATGTCTGTGGTTTATACTCAAATCTCTGGAATTTCTAAGCTCGCTAAACACTTAAATTTTTCAATTGGGTATACCTTGACTTATGTACAGCATAAGTCAAGGTACCCCATTTATAATATCTTGTACATCGTCGAACAAACAAAAATTATTGATTTGATATGTAAGTGTTTTTTTCTTCCTGCTGATTGCTATGATTTCCCTCTGCCCCTTTTATGCATGATCATTATTCTCCCATCATGGAAAGGCCGTACTATGACATTAGGGGTCTAGACGGTATGTAGATAGCAACTTCGGTAATGTTTTTAGATTTGAAAAGGTTGACTTAGTCTTAAACTGGTACCATGAGCGTAAGTGTCAATGGAACTGCGGTTTATCTTGACTATGATCTGAACTCTTGGGAAGCTTAGCGATGACTGTGTTTTTAAAGCTTAGTGAGGAGTAAAATTTTTCACTAGGAACTAGATAAACATTTAATTCACAAAGTCGTTATCCAGAGGGGAAACTATTCTTTGCTAAAAGCAATTTTCGATAGTTTTTTTATTTTATTTGTCGCAAACAAAATATTTTACCATTTCATCGAAATTTTCACATGTCGCGAAAAAATTATGTTTCACTTTTCAAACAAAATTTTACTTTTTATTAAAAATTTAACTTTTTATAGAAAATTTCACTTTACACTAAAAATTTCTCTTTTAACCATAATTTAATTTTTCACCCAAAACTTCACTTTTCAACGAAAATTCTATGTTTTCACGAAAATTTCACCTTTCACCAAAAATTTCATTTATTGACTGTTTTCACAAAAAATTGAAATTTTTATCAAAAAACTCCATTTTTACCGCAAATTAAATTTTTCACTAAAAGTTCAAATTTATATGAAAAAAAAAATAATTTTCATCTTTTCACCCAAAATTTTCACCAAAAATTTAACATTTCACCGAAAATTATTCCAATTATTTTCAAGGAAAATTGCATAATTTTAATCGTAATTGTGTTCCAATTGTGATATGTTTTAGCAATAACAGGTTCTGTTGGTTCACATACGACATTAGGCATGTATAGAAGGTCATTTGGAGTATTCCTTTAATTTAATTCACTACCTAATTTATCGGAAGTATAAGAGTTAAATATAATATAATTAGTTTTGGATGAGGACCACACCTTTTTCACGACCAAGTTTTCGATTATTAAGTTACCCAAACATGGATTTTATTCCACCCACTGTACTTGTTTTTGAACTTTAATAGAAACAGAGATTTATAGTTAAAATTAATATAAATTATTTTAACTTTAAAAAAAACATATAAACTTAACTGTAATCAAATAACTGTTGAAAGTTTAATTTTATAAAATTAACTATTTTATAAATTTCAAACTATAAATATAATAAAAAATAACCACCTCTCCAAAGATACTGTTAAGACATTAAAATGAAATCGGCAATAGATCAAAATCATGACGCATTATTTTAACTCATTTTTCAAATCAAATCTATTACAATTCATCAACAACATTTTTCAGCTGTTTAGTTGCTTAAAATGCAGATAATGTTTGATGTTTAAATTACTTTTATTACGGATCATGGACAGAAAATAAAGAAACAAAACAACGAAGAAGAAGAAGAAATAAAAAGGGAAGGTACTGTACAAGGTTATATCACCCGCTGCACATTTACTATGTTATGATACATTTTAAGCATTAAAAATCCAGCTTAAACATAAAAAAGTAAGGAAGCTATAATCGGCAATGTCGAATCTTTAATACACTCTAACATACAAATGTGAATAAGTAAATACGTTATGTTTCGTACATACAAACTTACATACACTTACAAATATTACAGTAACACATAATGATTCATAAAATTAGTTATATTTTTTCTTTTATTTTTATTCTCCTGAACCTGAACTAATTTTTCGATTTTAATTGAAGTGATTGTCTCAGAATTAGTCTATATCTTTTGATATACTTAACCGATTTTGCTTTTCAGGACTACAATAAATATTCAAGCCATTTCATTGGGCATCTATCAATTACTCTGAATGTTGGTGTGTCAACACACAGACAGACATACGACAGATAGAATTCGACCCAGAT
>PYHX02000495.1:44399545-44552088 GCA_004302925.2 Cochliomyia hominivorax
TCACTCCATATTATTACAACACAAAATTTTTATAAGTATGTAAAAAACAAAAGAAGTTTATTTTATATTCTAGTCATAAATTATAGACGATGACGTTTGAATATTGATTTCTGGGGATTTTTTCTGTAACGATTTTATTTTGATTATTTAATATTTTGTAACATAAAACTAATTTGGCATTCAAATTTAAAATAAAATGGTTACAACAAACAAACATTTGGTACAAATAAAATATTTAATTAACATAAATTTAAAAATAAAAATAAACTAACAAATATTTGTCTGTCTGTCTGTCTGTCTGTCTGTCTGTCTGTTTGTTTAAGATGTGAATAAAACTGAAATTAATCTCAAACACAAGTTACAAATTATTAAGATAAAATTCTTTATAATGAGATATAAATGAAGTTGAATAAACGTCGTTTAGTCGATATGATATCAGATATTGTACATAGATTAAAGTATATAAGGATTGATGCAGTCCAATGACTGAACATCTCATACATCCTGAAATGTGTTTAGAAGAAGGTCAGAAGTTACTGACCTACATGCCGCTATAAATCTTAGTCAAATTAAGGGAAAAAACTTTAGTTATACTCGTTTTATTGAAATTATAAGTTACTTTAAACTTGAATTAAAATTTAAACGTTTATTGTCAAATGCTATTTAAAATATTAATATTTTCAAAAGATTTTAATTATGTTGTCACTTTGTTGCAATTAAAATCTGAGTTAACAAGTGGAAGACGTAATAATTAATTACGTCGAATTTAATACATATTCTTAACCCTGGAGAGATCGGTCTATAATTTCAAGGGAGGTACTTATTTGAGAAGTGATATATAATTGGTGCATATTCCTATCTTTTTTTTTAAGAATTAGAATTAGAAAAAAAAATTAAATAAGAAAATATTTAATGGTCAAATAATATTTTATTAAATCATCTAAGACTTCATTAAATATATAATACCCCCCACCAACACAAAAGGTAAACAAGGTTTATTGACTTTGTCATTCCGTATGTAACGCAAAGAAAGAATAATCTCAGATCCCAAAATGTATATATAATCTTGCACAAATCAAAATCCCTGTCGATTTAGCTTTGGCGGTCTGTTTGTCCGTTTGTCTGTTGTTGACACGCCCACATTCACTAAAATTGACAGAACTCAATAAACTTTGGCCGGAGTACTTGTTAAAGTAATCAGAAGTTTCCTTATAAAAACCAGCAAAATCGGTTCAGTCTATTAAAAGATATAGACCGATATCTGAGGCAATCTCTAAGTTCAAGTGAAGAACTCTCGTAAAATTCTTAATAATCAGTCCGCAAATTAGAATGAATGAATGAACCTTTCCAAAAATTATCAAAGTCGGTTTAGTCAAATATATAACTAATTTTATGACTCATTCAGTGTTCTGTGTTATATCTAATATATTAGTGAGTGTGCGTGTGTATGTACGAAACTCAACGTATTAACTTCAAACGCAGGCGAAAATTGACACTCTTATTGTTTAACTTAATTTAAGAGTTCAAACTTTTAATGGCCTAAAAACTATTTAATTTTAATTTCAAAATATGGTCCTTGTAATTGTTTAATCAATAAATTTCGGTTCCACAGACATTGGTATGGATATTGAAAACTTTATTTGGCATATGTCTGGAAGACAGTTTCTTTTTTTCGTTGAAGATTTTTGTAAAACACATTTTAGATGTCCAGCAATTCCTTTTAAAATTGTAATCATTTTTGTTCCGAACAAAAACATTAGATTTGCCAATGCAGAAAATTTGCCAAACCAAAACTACCATTCGCTGAAATTTTTTGACGTCCGAATATTGTTTCAATTCAAATCGTTGCACATGAGTAATTTTACAAATTTACAGTTTATTCCACATAAAAACTGACTTGTTAAAGTAATAGACAAAGCAAAATTTCATTAAAGTACCGATTCTGTGTTAAAAGAACTTCTAATAATAAAGGAAATTCGGCATAGGCGAAAATATCAGTTTTAATTGTTTTAACTTAATTTAAGAGTTCAACTTTTAATGGTATTTTCCTAAAAAAGCATTTAAGTTTCTCAATCTATTTGACATTATTAATAATGGGCGGATGATCCTTTGTTGTGGATGACCTAAAAAATATGGTACGACACTGATTAAGAAGTTCGGAATAAATTTCATTCTTGTTTTATTTTTAGTTTAATCATTGATAAAGTCATTATGATTTGGTTTTGGACATTATTAGAATAAACTTTACGGACACAAGTTCTCCACTAGTATTAAATTGGACGGACAGTTCAAGAGGGGTATGGTTTTTTCGTTGAACAATGATTTAGATAGCTTTGATATATATACCGTTGGAATCTACCATCTTCATCCCTTTTTTATCCATGTTCCGGCAATTCCTTTAAAATTGTGTGAATCATTTTTGTTAGAACAAAACACATTTTAGATTTGCCAACTGCAGAAAATGTTGCCCAAACCATGAAACTACCATTCGCTGAAATTACCTTTTGACGTCCGAATATTGTTTCAATTCAAATCGTGCTAATAACATGAGTATTTTTACGACCATTTACAGTTTATTCCACATAAAAAGGAACAAGAGCATTTGATCGCATGATTAAGACACACAACAAGACTAAGAAAAATTCTTTTTTTATGTAAAAAGGTACCGCTAAGTTGCCTTTCATTAAAAGCATCAACTTTATTTTTGGATGAGAACAATAAAGATAAAACAAAACAAGATAAAATGTTATGGACGATTATGTAATACCTTTTCCCACATTGTTGGTTGAAATGAATGTTACGAACAATTTATTAACGGCTCTAGTATAATTTGTTTTTGTTATTTATGCTAAAGTGTGAAATAGATTATTATGATTCTAACATTTTTGTGAAATTAATGTGTTTTTCTGGAAGATTTTATGGAAGTTATAAAAAATTATGTATCGACCCTCGTATAAATGGACCTATTGTAACCAATTTTAATTTGGCCTAAATAATACTTCGTGTTAAATTTCTTCAAAACTGCAATCTATTCTTTGCAAACAAACTTCACATAGACAGCCGACCGGAAGGACATGGTTTAATCGACCTAGAAAGTGATATACATCATGCGATTACAGGAATATGCATCAGTGTATAATGAATACTCCTAGAGTATACATTTTTATACCCTTAACATTTAAAGCTCTTGTTTCTGTTAGAATATTTAATAAAAATTCACGTTCTCTTTAGTGTCACCTTTTCAAGGGTTAAAATAAAATTTTTAATTTAAAATTGTCATCATAAAACAACTGACAAATATATGTCAAACTGATACAAAATGTCATCGCTTATTTTATATTTAAAAATATTCATACATACTTATACATATTTCATGTTCACTTTTAGAAAAAAATGAATATTCGGAAAGAAACGCACGCTTCTACGACAATTTAAATTGCTATAAAGCGACCTTTTTTCTCGCATATATTAAATTCAAATTAACATAAAACATCGGAGGTAAATGACATTTATAGTTAAAAAAACTTTAAAAACGAAGAAAACAAATTATGTATTTTAAATTAAATTTGATTTACTTAAAGTTGACATTTGGGTGATGACCCCGTAAGCTGCAGGCAGTTATGGAAATTCAGTTTGAAATACAATGTCACGGAATTTATTACCAGAGGAAGTATAAGTAAAATGGCATGCAAAATTTATTTGAAATTTTAATAAGTCCAAATTAATAAATTCATTTAAGAACTGTATCAAAATTATGTCACAGTTGAAAATTTAAAATATTATTCAAATTATCTGAATGATAATTTATAATATGAATGAAATTTTCTATAGAAAAATCATTCATAATATGAATGAAATTTTCTATAGAAAAAATCATTCATAATATGAATGAAATTTTCTATAGAAAAAATCATTCATAATATGAATGAAATTTTCTATAGAAAAAATCATTCATAATATGAATGAAATTTTCTATAGAAAAAATCATTCATAATATGAATGAAATTTTCTATAGAAAAAATCATTCATAATATGAATGAAATTTTCTATAGAAAAATCATTCATAATATGAATGAAATTTTCTATAGAAAAATCATTCATAATATGAATGAAATTTTCTATAGAAAAAATCATTCATAATATGAATGAAATTTTCTATAGAAAAAATCATTCATAATATGAATGAAATTTTCTATAGAAAAAATCATTCATAATATGAATGAAATTTTCTATAGAAAAATCATTCATAATATGAATGAAATTTTCTATAGAAAAATCATTCATAATATGAATGAAATTTTCTATAGAAAAAATCATTCATAATATGAATGAAATTTTCTATAGGAAAAAATCATTCATAATATGAATGAAATTTTCTATAGGAAAAAATCATTCATAATATGAATGAAATTTTCTATAGGAAAAAATCATTCATAATATGAATGAAATTTTCTATAGGAAAAAATCATTCATAATATGAATGAAATTTTCTATAGGAAAAAATCATTCATAATATGAATGAAATTTTCTATAGAAAAAATCATTCATAATATGAATGAAATTTTCTATAGGAAAAAATCATTCATAATATGAATGAAATTTTCTATAGGAAATATCATTCATAATATGAATGAAATTTTCTATAGGAAAAATCATTCATAATATGAATGAAATTTTCTATAGGAAAAATCATTCATAATATGAATGAAATTTTCTATAGGAAAATCATTCATAATATGAATGAAATTTTCTATAGGAAAATCATTCATAATATGAATGAAATTTTCTATAGAAAAATCATTCATAATATGAATGAAATTTTCTATAGGAAAAATCATTCATAATATGAATGAAATTTTCTATAGAAAATCATTCATAATATGAATGAAATTTTCTATAGGAAATATCATTCATAATATGAATGAAATTTTCTATAGGAAATATCATTCATAATATGAATGAAATTTTCTATAGGAAAAATCATTCATAATATGAATGAAATTTTCTATAGGAAATATCATTCATAATATGAATGAAATTTTCTATAGGAAATATCATTCATAATATGAATGAAATTTTCTATAGGAAATATCATTCATAATATGAATTGAAATTTTCTATAGGAAATATCATTCATAATATGAATGAAATTTTCTATAGGAAATATCATTCATAATATGAATGAAATTTCTATAGGAAATATCATCATAATATGAATGAAATTTTCTATAGGAAATATCATTCATAATATGAATGAAATTTTCTATAGGAAATATCATTCATAATATGAATGAAATTTTCTATAGGAAATATCATTCATAATATGAATGAAATTTTCTATAGGAAATATCATTCATAATATGAATGAAATTTTCTATAGGAAATATCATTCATAATATGAATGAAATTTTCTATAGGAAATATCATTCATAATATGAATGAAATTTTCTATAGGAAATATCATTCATAATATGAATGAAATTTTCTATAGGAAATATCATTCATAATATGAATGAAATTTTCTATAGGAAATATCATTCATAATATGAATGAAATTTCTATAGGAAATATCATTCATAATATGAATGAAATTTTCTATAGAATATCATTCATAATATGAATGAAATTTTCTATAGGAAATATCATTCATAATATGAATGAAATTTTCTATAGGAAATATCATTCATAATATGAATGAAATTTCTATAGGAAATATCATTCATAATATGTATGAAATTTTCTATAGGAAATATCATTCATAATATGAATGAAATTTTCTATAGGAAATATCATTCATAATATGAATGAAATTTTCTATAGGAAATATCATTCATAATATGAATGAAATTTTCTATTAGGAAATATCATTCATAATATGAATGAAATTTCTATTGGAAAAAATCATTCATAATATGAATGAAATTTTCTATAGGAAAAAACATTCATAATATGAAATTTTTAGAAAATCATTCATATAATGATTTCTATAGGAAAAATCATTCATAATATGAATGAAATTTTCTATAGGAAAAATCATTCATAATATGAATGAAATTTTCTATAGGAAAAATCATTCATAATATGAATGAAATTTTCTATAGGAAAAATCATTCATAATATGAATGAAATTTTCTATAGGAAAAATCATTCATAATATGAATGAAATATTTTATAGGAAAATCATTAAAAACGTGAATGAGTGTAGGATCTGAGGGAACACGAAGGTGGAATATGCTGTACATCCAGAGCAGACAGAAGTGTATGACTTTTGTTTATGGGTACCAAAACGGAATAGGGAACACGAGTGCAAAAGACCGGACTTAGAGAGTTTTAAGCATAGTGTTCTTTTTGTTTTAGTACTAAATAAGTGTTTTAATTATGTAAATATTTAGTGTAAACAATTTAGATTTAAGTTGAAATATAAAAGTTTATTTAATTCCACAGTTGAAATATATTTTAGAAATCAAAATTCAAAAGTTATTTTAAAAATTTTGTTATGATTTTGAAAAAATGATAACGTCAGTTTTCTAGAAACGTTAAAAGTTCTAAATACATTTTAAGCATTTTGAATTATTTATTTATTAATAAGACCTTTTACTAATCTATAAAAATTTAATTTGAATCGTAGTATATTGTTTTACCATAAACATTTGTGTATACTTTATTTTTGTAATTAACAGGTTTTTATAACTATATTTTTATAGGATAGTTTTTATGAGACATTTTAATTTAAACAAATTTGAGGTAAACAGATCAGATCAGATCAGTATGTAAATTAATGGAAGATTAAGAATAAAAACAATATGATGTCACATTCATTAAAGAATCTTTTAGTAAATTATTATGAAATTAATATTTATTTTATTAACTTTATTATGGATTTCAAATGAGTTTGCAAAAATTAAATATGGAATAAATTTCAAAAACATATTAAGAAGTATTTAATCAAATATGACTTTAAATCTAGAACTAAATTAATATTTATAATCATAAATAAGAATATTTGAATTAAAAATTAGATAAATAATAATATTAAAATTTATGAAAATTTTTAATAAATTAATTCACGAATGTCATTCACAATAAGTGATTAATTGTGAATGACATTATTTGCATAAAATGTTTTTTTGGACAATTTATTTTCTTATAGAAATTTATTCTAAATTATTTCATACTCGGGACATACTTCAAGAATCTATTAGAATATTATTTATTTGTTTTTGTTTTAGTTATTTGAATATTTTGAAGTGTTTCAACACTGTCATTCTTGTGTGAAGAGTGATTAAAATACTTCGCCTTAGGGAATATTATCTTGTTCGATGTTGATTAATGGTTGTTATTGTCAAATTTTGCACAATATGTTTGTATATTTAAAATACATATATATAACTATTGTCAACAATCATTAAGTCAACACTAAGTGGTAGTTTTTTTTAAATAATTTCGGACAGAAAATAAATAAATACGGAAGTAAATACATATGCAATTAGTTGAAAACAAACAAACAAACTTGATAATTAAAATATGGGTGAAATTGCATGTGACAGCAATTAAAATAAAACAAAAGAAAAATGAAAAGATTCCTTAAAATATTAAGATACAGTGGAGGCTAACAGAAGAAACCAACCATCTTGAATGTACTTTTTTATGAAAATAAATATACTGTTGTGTTCAATACAAACATTTATTTGTTTATAATTTAAACAATATAATCAACATATTGCAGCGACAGGAAAAAGCAACAATATAAAATGTTGTCAAAATTATTACATTCACACTTGCGTGAGGGGCTTGTCTTATTTATATGTGTCATTGACCAACTGATCGTTTAACTTATTGACTGAAAATTTATGTTATTTTTTCTAAGCAAATAAATTGCAACGATTTTTTGATACCCTAACTTTTTTCATTTCATTCACAATATGTAGGATGATTTCCAATAGAAAATTTCATTCATATTATGAATGATTTTTCCTATAGAAAATTTCATTCATATTATGAATGATTTTTCCTATAGAAAATTTCATTCATATTATGAATGATTTTTCCTATAGAAAATTTCATTCATATTATGAATGATTTTTCCAATAGAACATTTCATTCATATTATGAATGATTTTTCCTATAGAAAATTTCATTCATATTATGAATGATTTTTCCTATAGAACATTTCATTCATATTTTGAATGATTTTTCCTATAGAACATTTCATTTATATTATGAATGATTTTTCCTATAGAACATTTCATTTATATTATGAATGATTTTTCCTATAGAAAATTTCATTCATATTATGAATGATTTTTCCTATAGAAAATTTCATTCATATTATGAATGATTTTTCCTATAGAAAATTTCATTCATATTATGAATGATTTTTCCTATAGAAAATTTCATTCATATTATGAATGATTTTTCCTATAGAAAATTTCGTTCATATTATGAATGATTTTTCCTATAGAAAATTTCATTCATATTATGAATGATTTTTCCTATAGAAAATTTCATTCATATTATGAATGATTTTTCCTATAGAAAATTTCATTCATATTATGAATGATTTTTCCTATAGAAAATTTCATTATAAATGATTTTTAAAGAATGATTTTGTAGAGATAATTTATTTCATATTAAAATTGTAAACGATTTATTCAAGATGTATGCAGTCAAAATGAATTTGATTGTGGTTTTTGATAACTGAAATATAATAACGGTAATTAGGCATGTGAATATAATCCTCAATTGTTGTCAATCATATAACGATCTTTTAATAACTGAGTTGAGTAGGGTGTGAACCGCTTTATTTGAATATTAAAAATAATATCTACCTACTTAACTTAATAAGTCTTACTGCTACTGCAAAAAAAAAAAAAAAAAAAAAAAAAAAACTGTTAAACTAATATGTACATACATGTGTATGTACATAAGTTTCGGTGTTCAGTATTTGTATTTCGTTAAAAAACTTTATTTGATTAAGTCTTACTTTGTTGTCTATTTCAGTTAAAAGTGGTTTTATTTATATTACAATTTCGATTTCTTCTTAATTTTTGTTATTTTTGCAAAAAAAAAAAAAAAAAACATAAAAAATAAAAACAAAATTTATTGGCCACTTAAAATAGACAATAAAAATCACAACCTCCTTGTGTATTGAAGATTTTAATCAATCAAAAGTCAATATTTATTTTTTACCAAGACACATGCTGCCAAAGACGGTGAAGACCATGGCAAATATCGTGCGATTTAAACACCTCCTATTTTGGCAATTGTTTGTTTGTTTATATTTGGTTAACAAAATTGGGAAGAGGTGATACAGATATTTTGGGAATATAAAGGAATTAGTTCAGGGTTAAATGAAAGGAAAAGTTTTTTAAATTTATTTAGCACAAATATCTTTGAATAGGTTTAAAAATCTGCTTAGTGCAGACACTTTAAGCATCTTTAGCTAAATTCCATACTTTTCATTCAACTTAAATATAAAACGTGTTTTTTATTTGTTTATTTGTTTATTATTATTTTTGTAAAAGATCACTTAATTATCTTTTTTAATAAATTGTTGTGTTTATTTTTAATCGTACATTTTACTATAAAATATCTTTTATATTTCAAATAACAAAAGTTTAAATTAAATTTTAAAAAATAAAAAAGTAAAAGTTATTATCGGTCAAGCCCGACTATTAAATACCCTACACCATATGGTTGGTTAAAAATAGAGACTACCAAAAATTAATGAGCGACTCTCGTAAAACTATATTTTCTTTTTGTGGGGGTGATAATACGGGAGTTAGAGAAATTTTGTAAATCGGTTTTTGCTTATATTTATCTTAATTTGACTCATTTTAATCGCAATATCAGCCCTTTAAAGTGATATTTTAAGGAGGACTTGTATTAGACGCATGAGAAATAATAAATCGAATGTTATTAGAAAGAAAATAATGAACCCATCAGGAAGGAAAGATGGACCCATCATTATTAATTTCAATAAGCGTCGTCCTTGGACCAAGTTTCATCAAGATATCTCTAAAGTTTGTTGACAAAATTTTAAGAATCTGAGTCAAACGTTTTACTTAAAAGTGGTGAAAGCAATAGTTTTCTGCCCGTTACAAACTTCTTCACAAACGCATAATACCCCAATAACACCAACCACCTACGATGGTGGTTTATTAACATTTCAATAAATTATCACGATTGATTATAAATCAAATTACTTCATTCACTTTTATGTTAAATAATTCTTCGAAATCAAAAGCTTAAATGTTAATTAAAGCTAAAAATAAAAGCAAACAAATAAAAATGTTATACTCAATCAAGCCCGACTATGTAATACCCTACACCACATTGTTGACTGTAAAAATGAAATTTCTACGGAAAATTTATGAACGGCCCTCGTTTAACTTGTGTTTCTTATTTATAGTTGTGTGCGTCAGTATATTATTTTGATATTAATATTTATGTGAAATTTATGCCTTTCAAAAGGTTATTTTTCTGAGGTTTATATGGGTGTTAGAAGAAATTATAGGCCCACCATCGTATAATTTCGCTCAGCGTTTTTGGCTTATTTTTATTTTTATCTGACTAAATATTATTACAATACCCAAGAACTCCATTCCAGAAGAACATTGGTATGGGACCTATATGAAATAATGAACCGATCATAACCAATTTTAATTGACATCGTCTTTGGCCCAAAATAATAGTACGTCCCTTTGCGAACAAGCAAACCGGGCAGACGTCCAGACAGACATGCTCAGATCGACTCAGTATACTTCTTTTAAGTATTTTAAGTTTTAGAAATAGTCCTTTTGACTATTTCTAACACCCGTTACAAACAACAGCACAAACGCAAAAATAGCCACGCAAAACAAAAAAATCTTAAAAGCTGCAAACTCGTTTTTTATGATTGACAATGGGAAATTTGGACTCCCTTTTTTCGATTGTAACTTTATACTAAATTAAAAAAATAAAAATAAAACAAATTGCGTAATTTACCAATTAAGTTTAATATTAATTAAGTTTTATTTTTAGAAAGAATAAATAATTTTATTCTAAGTCTTTGCACAATGGGCGTTAAGTTGAAAAATTTTTTCAAACATACATGCAGTATTATTCGAAACCTGAGCTACTTTTTCTCGATAAGTAAACATACACTGGTCCATATTCCTATTAAAATTAAAGTCAGAGTTCATTTAACTAAAAACTATATTTGTATATTATTATTTTTCAACTTAATCCTATAGTTTTACTGCCATTTTCGATGATATTTTTCTTTTGCACTTAAGTTTATCAGACTCTGTAGCATTGCCACAAAAATAAAGTCTGGGATGAATTCCACACAATTTTTAGAAGATCAGAATGAATTTTTTCCCAAACTTCCTTTTTATACCCTCCACCACCACAAGTGGTGAGGGTATATTAAGTTTGTCATTCTGTATGTAACGCCAAGAAGGAATCATCTCAGACCCAACAATGTATATATATTATTGCATCAAATCAAAAACTGAGTCGATTTAACTATGTCCGTCTATCCGTCTGTCCGTCTGTCTGTCTGTTGGAAACATTCTCACGCCTAGAATAATTGACCGAATTCAATAAAACTTGGCCACATTGTTTTTTATTATCCTAAGCAGTTTGATATTTAAAACCAGCTATATCGGTTAATAAGCAAGGAAGTTATAGACCGATATCTGAAACAACCTCAAAATTTCGAAAATGAACTCTTATAATTTTTTCTAAAAATGTAATTGGACTTAAACAAAAAAATAATTTTAGCATACAATTGCACGTACTTCATCATCGTGCAAAAAATTATCAAAATCTGATTAACCGGAAAAAAGTTATAGGCTATAATATCTAAAATTTTGATACACCCCAAACTCTTTGTGCCATTTGGGCCGCAATTCTTAAGATAATTTACTAAAATTTGTCACAACTATTTTTTTAACCATTCTTAATATACGTTATAAATTTTATTAACATGGGTCCATATTTTGATATAGCTCCCATATAAGGCCCCTTCTCGGAATATGATTTATAGCTCATAAAGCTCTTAAATTGGAACCAATTATTTTGAAATTTGGCACAATTAATTTTTTAATTATTTTAAATATATACTATACATTTTATTTACATGGGTCTATATTTTGATATAGCTCCCGTATAAGGCCCCTTCCCGGAATATAATTTATAGCTTATAACACTTTTAAATTTGAACTAATTATATTGAAATTTGACACAGTTAATTTTCTAGCTATTTTAAATATGTGTTAAAAATTTTATTAACGTGGGTCCATATTTTAATATAGCTCCCATATAAGGCCCCTTCCCGGAATATGATTTATAGCTCATAAAACTCTTAAATTGGAACCAATTCTATTGAAATTTTACACAATTAATTTTCTAGCTATTTTAAATATATGTTATAAATTTTATTTACATGGGTCTATATTTTGATATAGCTCCCGTATAAGGCCCCTTCCCGGAATATAATTTATAGCTTATAACACTTTTAGATTTGAACCAATTCTATTGAAATTTGACACAGTTAATTTTCTAGCTATTTTAAATATATGTTAAAAATTTTATTAACATGGGTCCATATTTTAATATAGCTCCCATATAAGGCCCCTTCCCGGAATATGATTTATAGCTCATAAAACTCTTAAATTGGAACCACAGTTAATTTTCTAGCTATTTTAAATATATGTTATAAATTTTATTAACATATAAATATGTGTTATAAATTTTGTTAACATGGGTCCATATTTTGATATAGCTCCATTATAACGCCCCTTCCCGAGTAAATAAAGACCAATTTTATTGAATGTCGACACAATTATTTTGCTAACTCTTCTGAAGATATTATATTAATTTGTCCTATATCGGTCCAAATTTTCCTATAGCTCGCTTATAACGGGATTTCCCGGAAAACGGATTAGAGTTTATAAAACATTTAAATAAAGATCAATTTCATTAAAATTTAGCACAATGATTTTTCTAACTATAATCAAAGTATATTATAAATATGAACAATCTTGGTTTAAATTTTGCTGTAGCTCCCATATAAGACCCCTTCCCGGAAAATAGTTTTGAGCCTATAACAAGCATATTTTTTGTTTTTACACGCTCCACAGTACAAGTGGTAGAGAAAGAATATTAACTTTGTCATTCTGTGTGTAACGCTAAGAATGAATTATTTTAGACCCCATAATGTATATATTCTTGCATCAAGTCAAAATCTCAGTCGATTTTCGTCAATCTCTTTGTCTGCTCACATCCGCAAAAATTAACAGAGCTCAATGAAATTTGGTAGAAAAAAGGCAGTTCAGTAGAAAAATTTTATAGCCTAAATTGTAACTAATTTTATGACTTTGAAATTTTTGGACACGACACTTCAAAAAGTAAACGGAATATAGTGATCTGACTTAAATCGAAGTAAGAAGTTGCTTAGGTTTTGAATGCGAATTTTTAAAATAATGTTCTTTTTATTTTATAAAAACCTGCAAGAAAACAATATTTAATGTTTTCTTTATACACTACTACACCTAAACGCATTTATCTTATGTATTCATGTCTTTAACTTTTAGACAAAAATCCGAAAAAAAGCAAATTATCCTCTTATAGGGTATGTCATAGTCGGACTTCACCGACTATAACCTTTTTATTTTAATATGATGACAATATATTTTGTGATTTTTACAGTCTCTTCGCGTTACATAGTAGAGATACTTCTCCTACCGATATTGCATCTAATTACACAACTAACTTTTTTGTGGTCATGAGAACAAATCGTTTGTGCACATAAAGTGCTCACTGTCTCCTTACGTTACATTTGGAGTTATGAGTTTCCTTGTCTTTATCTCACGAAACACCTGATGATAAAGTGATTAAAAGTATTGTTGTGTTATTGATTGTATCCAAAGACAAAGTTGAGCCAATTGTTACCAAAAATGTACTCTACTATTTACTCGTACTCATAGCAATTCAATTTCATAGATGTATACATCAACAATTTATATCCTTTATGGGCTTCTAGGCGATTCTTTATTAGTGTTACATACGCAATGAAAGACTTCTATTCACCATATGTGGAAGTAGTTACCGTTCAAACATATTTTTTTTATAAATGATGTGCTATTTTTTCTCAACTAGACCCAGAGTGTTATCATCGTATCAAAACTATTTGTTCTGAGAATATTTTTTGAAAGCTGGGGGTTTTATATATTAAAATCATTGGAAAAAAAAAACAGGCCTAATATTCATACGCGTGTAGGCCAGTTTGACAAATAAGATTAATTCCTCCCGTTTTGTCATTTATTAAATATAGTTTTCACTACCGGTATTGCCAATACCACTGTTATCAAATATTCGCCGGTATTTTTTCTCAAAATATTAAAAATAATTAATGAACATGTTAATGTAGCGTTGAGTTCTATTCGTGATTTTTTTTTGTTTCTCATGATTTATGATATATTTTTTTTTGGAAATAATAAGAATTAACTGAAAGTTATTTAAATTAAGTAAAAACAAAACTTTATGTAAAAATTAAAACTTCAACGACAATTAAGCAAACAAATTTTAGATTAAGACAATTTTTAATGACTAAAAAAATAACAAATCGATCGGCAAATTAATATCAAAAGAATTATAATAAATTAAGGTGTAGAATTGAAAAATTCTTAACACAGTTTTAGTTTTTTATTTGATCGAAATTATTATTACAATTTTCAGTAAAAATATTTTGAACCTTTTCGGAAACCCTTCGATTAATGCTTTATAGTGTATTCTGTCGCTTTGCTCGAACAGGTAGACCATCTTAATTTAAAATCAACTACATTTTTGGACACCTTTTTTGGCCTCTTCAATTCTCTTTTAACAAGAGCCCAATATCTCTCCACTAAGCCTTAGCACTGGACAGATTGGAGAAGAGCGTCATTCTTGGTACACATACCATATTACTGTTCTTGTACAACTCAAAGGCTTGATTACCATAGTGACAGAATGCCAAGTCAAGTCAAAAATAATTATATAAAATAATTATATACATTCGTAAGCGTTTCTCGATATACATTTCGGCATTTATAGAAACCGCTGTAACAAATTATAGGCTTCTCTTGCTTCAACTGCAATATGCTTTCCATACCAACAGCTCTTTGGTTTGGTTCCTAAACTTTTTTCAACATCCCATCGACCATTAGCAACATAAAGTTTTTGATCAGGAAGTTACGAAAAATCCGCTAGGACATACATTTCGTCATCCATTAAGTAAACTTTTCCGTGCTCTGTCTTTGGTCTATAAGTTTAAGCACCATACCTGTCAGGAATTCTTTGAGTCTTATATTAAACCTGCATTATCTTTAACCTTTTGTACCAAATAGTTTGAGCACTGATCTAACCGGGCTGCTTTCTCACCGGATATGTTGGGAGCTCTTTTAAAAAGGCTCTCTATTTTTTTCGCTCTAGAAATATCTTGTGGACCATACCTTCTACTCCCGATACTGTTTGGTCACTTATTTTAATCAGATAAACTTTATATTCATTCGTGTGATGTTAAACATAATAACTGACATGTTTTACAAAGGTAACTTGAACGAAAAAAAAAAACAAATAATTCTTGGGATAAAAGTTTTAATGAAAAATGTTTGTTAAGAATTTTTCGATATCACTCTTTATAATAGAAAAACTTAAACAGAAATATGTGCGGGGCTTAACACGAAAAGGGGGAGATGTGTGATGGGATTGATTTTTAAATTTAGATTTTCATGTTAAGATTTATTTACTAATTTTTACGATTTTATTTATTTAAGTTAAGAATCGAACAACCGGTTTTTTGATTTGTTTTCAGCGTTCTATTTTTTGTAGATTTTAGTAGTTTTTAAGCTAACACGCCAAAACGTCATCAATTTATGAATGTGTGAGATATTTTTTCTAAAGCTAAAAAAAGCTAAAGAAAATATTTTGCTTGAGTTCAAACCCGGTGATTTTTAGTGCTTTATGCCTTTTGGCATAAGTTTTGATAATGATGATGTTTTAAATTATTGAAAAAACATTCTTAATTAAATAAAAATATTTAAATTTTGTTTGTTTGCTTATTTTTTATGTTGTATATTTCGTTTACAAATCACCCATCAAAATCTGTTATAGATTGACTCTTATAAAATTATGAATATATTTTTTTACGATATTCCACATATAAATAGTTTGGTCAAAAGCCATTTAGAATATCAGTTCGGGATACAAAGTCTTTGAATTAAGTCGTACAAAATTAAAGAAAAATAATTATCAAAATGGTAAGTTGTAAAATTAAAGCGTTTTACGAAAAGTATTTAATATTCAAAGTAAAACGATTTGAGATACCAAAACGCAGAAACCACTTAGATGTTCCATTCACTAACAAACTACTCACGGAGTTTATAGTGCAGCTGTAATCAATTTTCGATCGGTTTATCTTTAGTTTTCTACAAACAAATTAATTTATCTTACTTCCACTTGATTTTCTTCCATGGAATTAATTTAGTAATTTCATGTCACTAGAGAAATTTGGATTCCAAGATCCAGTCCATATAGTCCATGTCAATTTTATTCCATAATAAAAATTATAACGCTTCCGCCTCCTTAAAATATGCAAATTGTTTTCCAAGACGCTACTGAATGCTTAACTTAAGGTCTAATCCAGAATAATAAAGTTGGAACAATTGAAAACATTTTACCATTAAACCTAAGTGTACGCACTCAAAGCATATACATATACATATTTCGACATCTGATAGATGAATCACGGCTCTAGTAATACACCCACTTATATCCTAATCGATTTTCCATTGAAGAAATATCTGAAATATCCTTCTTTTTAAATTTACTAAAAAATATTTTCAGTTGACTATAACACAAATTATTTATGGATAGAAATGTTTATGGGTCTTTAAAATGGTTGCTTCCTTGTCTAGAATTCGCCGCTTTAAAAAACCAACTATTAAAATCCAAAAGTTTTATAAAGTTCGCTCATTTGATATTCTTCTCCAAACTCTTGCAACTGCAATCTTTTTCGTAAACTGAACTGTTTTAAAAGAAATTATTTTTGAAATTATTGTCATGGCAAAATTGCATTATCTCTTCTAACTATCCCTGAACTTTTCTTCTTCTCTTTAATTTCCACAGAAATTCGCCATTGTTGCTTTAGCTCTCTTGGGTGTTGTTGCCGCTGATGTCTCCCACTTGAATAACATGTATTTGCCTCCAGTACTCGCTGGTTTGGCTCCCAAAGAACCTGTCTCTTATGCCCAAGAAGCTCAAGAAATTCCTCAAGCTCCCGTTCAAGAAGTTACCGATAACTCTGTTGCCAATGATGTTGTTGCCCATGAAGAAGCTCATGTACAATTTGGTGGTGCTGGTTTCGGTGGTCATGCCGCTGCTGCTGTTGCTCATCATGTTGAAACTGCTGCTGGTATTGCTCACCATGTTCAAACTGCTGCCAATATTGCCCATCAAGTCCATGCTCATGCCCAACAAGCTGTTGCTGTAGAAGCTGCTCCTGTTGCTCATGAAGAACACAATGTTAACGCTGACTTTGCTGTACCCGAACAAGCTGCTCACTATGGCCAACAAGAAGAACAACACTTCCACCAAGAAGAACACAACGTTGAAGTTGCTGCTCCAGTTGCTGCACCCGCTGCTGCTCCCGCTGCTGAGGAATTCAGTCACCAAGCTGACTACTCTGCCTCTGCTATCGAATCTTCTGCTTTCTCCTCCGCTTCATCTGGTATTGATACTCAATATGGTGCCAATGGTGGTTACGTTTATTAGATTTAGTCATACACTCCAATCATGTAGAATTTAAGAGATAATGAAATAAATACGAAAAAAATAATATAAATAACATTTTGACGTCTGTCTTCCTTTGTTTAATTATAAATGATGCAAATAAATTTTATTTGTCCTTGACTTAGTTGTTCGTTTTAAAAAAAAGGGGACTTATTTTAGTTGGTAACAGGAAATTCCTTTCGTTTTCTTTATTTGGTGTAATGATAAGGGAAAATGTTAAATCATGATACTTTTAGCTTGTGAAATATTTTACATTCCCTTTTGATTTCTTACTTGAAGCATAACGAATCCAGCCTCTTTCCATTTAAAACCTGTTCCTTGACAAACACACCTCTGTACAGCAACTTTGTTTTATTTATTTCTTATTTTATTTTGCCGTTGTCAAAAGTCATTTCAATCAATTTATAGTTTACAGTGGGTAGAAATTGTTCGAAAGCACTGCAAAAAATTTAAAAAATCAAAGCAGATTTTTAAGATCTCCAATTATTGAGGATATTAATGTTAGGGAGTACCATTCAATTTTTCTAATATAAGTGAAAGAAAGGATGCAATGAAAAAGTTGAGAAACAGCAAAGCAGCAGACGAAGATGAAATACGAGCAGAAATTTTACGTCTAGATATCGAAACCTCAGCTGAACCTTTATGATCGCACATCACTTCATTCTACTTTGAAAAAAGTCATTAGTGTTAAGTTACCGAAAACTGGCGTCCTGAAAGATTGTTATAACTGGAGAGGGATTAGTCTGCCTAACACCATATGCGAGATATTGATAATCATCATACAAGAAAGAATTTAAAGTAAAATTGAGGAAAAACAGGAATTGTGTAGATAAAGCTAACAAACTACTTATTATAATAGAAAAGCCTCTTGCATGGCGTACTCCCCTGTATTTGCTGTTCATAGGTTTCAAG
The DNA here is from genome assembly GCA_004302925.2 of Cochliomyia hominivorax. Lineage (NCBI taxonomy): Eukaryota > Metazoa > Arthropoda > Insecta > Diptera > Calliphoridae > Cochliomyia > Cochliomyia hominivorax. The sequence continues at coordinate 44,418,272 of PYHX02000495.1, forward strand.
ACAATATTTGACACAATTGGAAGATAAGGAAAGGAATACTCTAGAAGTTAATAGGAATCATTAGAGCTATGTACGAGGGTGTTGAACTCTCAGTTCTTCACGTCGACAATATCAGCCAATCATTATAAAGAAATGTGTGAGTGTAAGATGAATGTCCTCTATCAGCTATTTACCATCGTGCTGTATAATGAGCGAAGTCTCTTCAAAAAAAAAAAAAAATCGCATAGAGTCTCTCACGTCAACTGGAAAATTTGGATGAATTTGATATTTGTCAACACTCGCACAAAATGTCTCGTACAAGATACCAAATTAGAACACTTAGAAAAACTGGCGCGAAATGTTTGGCTTGAGATAAATCTCAAGAAGACCAAAACAATAAGAATCAACAACGCAAACACAGATACCATTGCAGCATAATGGTATCTGTGTTTGCCAACCAGTCGAATACGTAAATAGCTTCTGCTATCTGGGTAGTATAATGACCACAAATGGACGTAAATAACTTGATAAATCGAAAGCGGCGTTTGGATGACTACAATCGATACTGAGATGCTTTCAAATATACAGACAAACAAAGCTTTGAATATTCAACACATGTGTAAAAACAACACTGTTGTACGAAAGTGAATCCTGGTTATTATCGAACACCATCATTTAAAAACTACAGGTTCTCATCAATAAGTGCCTCAGAATTACGTGCAGAATATTCTAACCTAATAACAATCAGAAAACACCCGGAAATTATAGCCAGTGAAATTCTTAAGGCTTAAGAATAAGTAAGCTGAATCTCTAACTCGTTGTTAATACTAAGTTGAATATTAATTAAAAGAAATCCTTTTCGTAGGACCAAGAACCTGTTAGTATTTATACGAAATCCATCACAAAATATTCATCTTTCTTGGTGTTGAGTTAAATGTTAATTGGATATAATCTGGTTCGTAGGACCAAGACCGCGCGAGTATTTTGCCGTATTGCAGAATTTTCTTATTTTTCTTCCTCTAATCAAATATTTTGCACTGTTATTTTTCACACAATAGATTACATAGCAGACACAAGAAAACTACCTCAAGTTCACGATCACTTGCACACGCGTGAGTGTAAATTATTGTATTCACTGGTATATAAGTGGACTATAATTTTACACATAAATTATCCAGAAGATTCGTGTTTTTTATTGAACAAAATTTAAAGTTTATTTTATACATAATTGTATATATTATGATGTAATAATTAAGCCGAAGACGAATATTAAACAAGAAATTTTTACAAGTGTCTTTAACAGATTCGACTGACTGCTGTGTGTAGAATCGCATTTCTGGTTTTGATCGTTTGGCCATTAAAAAAACTCGATTTTTTTTTGCAACTTTTAAAACTAAAAACTCTTACTCATCTTACGTTTACATACAAACATATTTATTTTCACATTATTCATAATTATAATTCATTTTAAATTAATCTTTTTTAAAATCGTTAAGAGTTTATTTTTAAACAAGAACTATGAATTCAATTTTTTTGTCTTTAAATATTTTATTATTTTTCTCATTTAAATTTGCATAGAAATTTAGTAAAAAAAGAGGAACTTTTAATAAAGAACCGGGAACGAGAAATACAACTACTTAGCAGATTCCACTCATTAATTCTGTTAACACAGAGTAGTTTATCAAGTAATAATTTTATAGTTTTTTTAAGAATTAACAACATTTAAGGTGTGTTTTATTAAAAAGAATAAAAAACTATAAAATAACAAGTATTAATTTAATATTAGTACTAATCGGTAAAACATACTAATGTGTGGGCTAGAAGGAGATGATCAATATGAAAATTATGTTTTGACAATAAAGTTAAACTGCTCTAAGACTTTTTTATTTGTGTAATATCAACGATGATATTAGGAGTTTAGAATGTATGGAAGTAATAGTTCTGACAAGCGAGGACGCTTAAGTGAGACTTTGGGCATTGTTTGGACTTTGGAAAGGTTGACTAAGACCTTAAACTGGTACCACTGGTGTAATATGTCCATGGAACTGCGATTTTACTCTGATTACAATATGGCCTCTTGTGGAGCATCGTGATGTCTGTGGTTTATACTCAAATCTCTGGAATTTCTAAGCTCGCTAAACACTTAAATTTTTCAATTGGGTATACCTTGACTTATGTACAGCATAAGTCAAGGTACCCCATTTATAATATCTTGCATATCTTCGAAAAACAAAAATTATAGATTTGATATGTGTTTTTTTCCTCCTGCTGATTGCTATGATTTCCCTCTGCCTCTTTTATGCATGATCATTATTCTCCCTTCATGGAAAGGCCGTACTATGACTTTAGGGGTCTAGACGGTATGTAGATGTAGTATGAATGCATGGGCTTAGTAGCAACTTCGGTAATGTTTTTCGATTTTGAAAAGTTGACTTAGTCTTAAAACTGGTACCATGAGCGTAAGTGTCCATGGAACTGCGGTTTTATCTTGACTATGATCTGAACTCTTGGGAAGCTTAGCGATGACTGTGGTTTTTAAAGCTTAGTGAGGAGTAAAATTTTTCACTAGGAACTAGATAAAACATTTAATTCACAAAGTCGTTATCCAGAGGGGAAACTATTCTTTGCTAAAAGCAATTTTCGATAGTTTTTTTATTTTATTTGTCGCAAACAAAATATTTTTACCATTTCACCGAAATTTTCACATGTCGCGAAAAAATTATGTTTCACTTTTCAAACAAAATTTTACTTTTTATTAAAAATTTAACTTTTTATAGAAAATTTCACTTTACACTAAAAATTTCTCTTTTAACCATAATTTAATTTTTCACCCAAAACTTCAATTTTCAACGAAAATTCTATGTTTTCACGAAAATTTCACCTTTCACCAAAAATTTCATTTATTGACTGTTTTCACAAAAAATTAAAATTTTTATCAAAAAACTCCATTTTTACCGCAAATTAAATTTTTCACTAAAAGTTCAAATTTATATGAAAAAAAAATAATTTTCATCTTTTCACCCAAATTTTCACCAAAAATTTAACATTCATTGAAAATGTTACATTTCACCGAAAATTATATTTTTCAAGGTAAATTGCATAATTTTAATCGTAATTGTATTCCGATTGTGATATGCTTTAGCAATAACAGGTTCTGTTGGTTCACATACGACAGCATTTAGGGCTTGTAACTAGAAATATGCTTCATTATGTGGAGTATTCCTTTAATTTAATTTACTACCTAATTTATCGGAAGTGTAAAAGTTAAATATAATATAATTAGTTTTGGATGAGGCCACGCCTTTTTCACGACCAAGTTTTCGATTATTAAGTTACCCAAACATGGATTTTATTCCACCCACTGTACTTGTTTTTGAACTTTAATAGAAACAGAGATTTATAGTTAAAATTAATATAAATTATTTTAACTTTAAAAAAAAACATATAAACTTAACTGTAATCAAATAACTGTTGAAAGTTTAATTTTATAAAATTAACTATTTTATAAATTTTAAACTATAAAAATAATAAAAAATAACCACCTCTCCAAAGATACTGTTAAGACATTAAAATGAAATCGGCAATAGATCAAAATCATGACGCATTATTTTAAGTCATTTTCAAATCAAATCTATTACAATTCATCAACAACATTTTTCAGCTGTTTAGTTGCTTAAAATGCAGATAATGTTTGATGTTTAAATTACTTTTATTACGGATCATGGACAGAAAATAAAGAAACAAAACAACGAAGAAGAAGAAGAAATAAAAAGGGAAGGTACTGTACAAGGTTATATCACCCGCTGCACATTTACTATATTATGATACATTTTAAGCATAAAAATCCAGCTTAAACATAAAAAAGTAAGGAAGCTATAATCGGCAATGTCGAATCTTTAATACACTCTAACATACAAATGTGAGTAAGTAAATACGTTATGTTTCGTACATACACTTACAAATATTACAGTAACACATAATGATTCATAAAATTAGTTATATTTTTTTCTTTTATTTTTATTCTCCTGAACCGGTTTTGCTTTTCAGGACTACAACAAATATTCAAGCCATTTCATTGGGCTTTGTCAATTACTCTGAATGTTGTAATTCGACCCAGATAATGCAAGAATATATATACATTATGTGGTGAGCGATAATTTCTTCTTAGCGTTACATACGGAATGACAAAGTTAATATACCCTCTTCACTATTTGCGGTGGTGGAGGGTACATAAAAACAAAATAACTAAAAAGAGACTTGACCGAATTATGTAGTTTTGAATGTGAGAAAAATCGAAGATAACATAAGTGAATTAAAAATAAAAAAAAAAAAAAACAAAAAAATGGGGGAAGAAAAAAGTTTCAACAGATTAAATTTAATTGAATAAAAATTGTTGTTTTTAAATGCAAAATGACAAAAAAATTAAAAATTAAACAAAAAAGTTTTTTTTGGTGTTTTGTATTTGGACTCATCTTACCCGGTTTTTTTATACTTTATTTCATATGCCGATATTGTATTAAAGTTTTTTTTTACATTTTTTGAATTCATCGCAGACGAAAATTAAGACATTTTTGTTGCTAATTTACTTGAAGTTAATCAGTCGATCTATACACTTATCTATCGTCAGGTGGGCCTTTGTAGGTTTTTAATATGTTATTTTATTTATTTTTTTTTGTTTGTAAAAATTTTAAAAAATTCAAATGACCAAAACATAATTAGTATTGCTTTTTGAATGTTTTGCCATTCATGAAGTTGTGATCTAATGAAACGCCTGTAAAATGGTTGAAAAGTTTTGATATAATTAATCCATTGTGGGATGAAGAAAATGATAATTGCAATTTAAAGACTGAAATATTTGAATAACTTTATTAGTTGTCTTCTGAACACACAAAAAAAACATGAATTAAAATCAAGATTGAACATAGTTGATTTAAGATTAAATATTTTTTTCATTTAGTTTAAATTGCACGTTTTAACGTTTGTGGCGAAATAATATTGCACGTATTAAAATCATTCGATATTAATATATAAAATTATACATCGATAAATTTTTAAAATACCGTTTAAGTATTACACTTTCATGTAGTAAAAATTCAAGAAATTTCTCAAGAAGCTCTGTTTACTGTGCAACAATTTTTTGTCTATGAAGCAAAATCAAAACGGAACAAAGTTAAATGATTTATATTTTAGTTAATTTTATATTGTTTTCTTTCTGTGTGTACGTACATCAGTTTGTTCACATATAAAACCAGATTTGGGAGATGAAATAGAGGACAAATAATTGATTGTTACAAAAAATTATTGGTAAGAAGAAAATGCGCAAAATAAGATTTTTAGGATTTTTGACTTATAACGGTGAATTTTATTGGAGATCAAGAAAATCCATTACCAAATAAATATAAACATTTTGAGGTTTCAAAAAAAGAAAAAAAGATTGGTCCCCAAAAATACACTTCCGATAGTCACTTTAAATTGTTAAGTCTCAAAAAATGTTAGCAAGATTTGCAAGGATCGGTTCATAATTTTCTATAGCTTTCATATAACCCAACTTGCGAAAATCACCTCATTTGCATTAACTCCTTTTATATATGTGAGTATAAAGAAAGTACTTTAAGTACGTATATTTCATACTTGCACATAATTTCATGCCTGCGCAATGGTGAAGAGTGTTGAATAGTCGGTTCTAATCATATTATACTCTTACTTGTTTTCAATTGAATTTAGAGGAATCTTTCATAGATTATTCGCTTATTTTGCAAACTGTTAGTGTTATGTTTGAATGCTCTGCTAATTCATTTAATAGTTTCGAGCACCTTTGATATACTTTTCACAATCGGTAGGGAGCGCAGACTTGATATCAGTAAAACTAATAATATAGTTCAGATAATATTTTAAAACACCTCAGCAATTTTGGTTGTATTTCTAATAGTTGCGACTTCGGACCGTGAAATGCCATAACCGTCTGGTAGCCTGAATTATGAATTAATATAAATTTGCTTATATCACAGACTCTATTCGCACTTTCTGATCCATCATTTTATATGAGCAATGTACTGAAAAAGGAATGCTGTAATCCATGAGCTCCAATATTACAACTGTGATCCTTAGAATACTTCACTTGATTGTGTGCAAATAAAATTGAGTATTTCTGACTTTCGAATTGAATATGTTTCCTTCTACCAAAAACAAATTACTTCAAAACTGAATTATCATTGAACCAAAAAATCATTTGAATGGATTGATCAAGTGATTTAGATAAATAAAAATACAAAAAAAAAACTTTTATTCTCAAAATCAACAATATCAAGCCTTACACTTTTTATGATGAAATCAGTCAAATAATTGAAATTAAATAATTATTTCATTCAATAGTTGGAAGCTTGTGGTGGATATCATTCACTTGTTTTGGAATCTTCATGATTATTAGAAAATATTTACTAGAAAGGATCATTTAAGCACAAATAAAGGACGAAATTGCTTTAAAATTATTGAAACGTACTACCACACACACAGAAGCTTAATTTATATTGATGCAATTATGATTTTGCTTCATTGATAAAACAATGTTAAATCAACGTTATTTCACAATAAATCCTGTTTTTTAGTATTTTCTTCCGTTTTACTACTAAAAAGTAATTAAAAAAATTATTGTTGTATAAATTAAAATCGAATGATTCAAATGTGCTTTATTATTTCACCACAAATTTCAAAAACGTTTAATTTAAATTGAAAGAAATAAAGCAACATTGTCTAACATCAACTATGCTCAACGTTGATTTTTTTCTGTGTGTTGTGACAAAAAAATAATTCAGTTAATTGTGTACATCTCTTAATGGGTTAATCTTGTGCATTATATTTAATTATGGCTGCTAAGTTTAGCACGCATTACAAATTTGGGTTAAAAATCACTTTTGCATTATTTTATACACTGAATGAATGAATATTTCACTGTTTTTGTTTACGTTTCATTATAATTTTGTTACTGTTTTATTACTCCGCACAAATGTTATTAGATTTTTTATTTTTCTTATTTTACAGTTTAAAACAGTGACGAGAGATTTTGAAAGTTTCTATTGTATTTGTATGCATGTGCATGGGTTACTAAAGTAAGATCGATTTCTAGTTAATTTATACAATTCAGCAAAAAAATATCGAAAAAAGGAGAAAAAAACTTAAAATTAAATATCATAAATATTATGCAATATTTCAATATTTCAATTATTTTCTTATTCAATTAATTATTCAAATATTTACTTTAGTTGAATGGGATTTTTTCTGGTATCTTGTTTATTTAATTAAATATTTAATAGCAACAATGGCAAAGGTTAAGGTATTCTGGGTATCTGTGATATTTATTTAGAATTCTTTTGTGAGGGAAAATAAATAAATAATACCAAATTGTTTTGTCATTAAATTGTGGTTGAAATTTAAATATTTTATGGTTTTATTTTCTATAATTTAGGAAAAAAAACAACACAAATGAAACAACCTTCCTGATTAAGATAAAAAATTATGTTTGCTCCACATGATATTTTCTTCTTCTGCTTTAAACTTTAATGCGTTTCTTCTCTAGAAATCTTAAGATCACTAGTCAATGTTGAAGATAAACCACTATTGACTATGACCTTCATCGTTTAAAACGTGATAAAATTAAAAGAAATAATGCCTCACAAATATAAGTTCTTCCTCACATTAAGTTAAAATTTAAGTTAAATTTTTAAATAATTTGTAAAATGTTTACAATTAATGTTTACGTTTAATTAACACTTGTTATAATAAATTGCATAATAATAATTGTAAACGTGTGCTCATACTATTCTTATATCAAAAGTGAGGTCTTTATTAACATCATCATTTTTATGTAAATTTCAAATACTGATTGATGAAATCACGTGCTGCAATAAATAAAAAAGAATTTAAATAACAAAAGAAAAAGTTTACAATTTTATAAGTCCACAATTTAAAAAAAATCTATAGAGACGTGTATTTCTTCGTTATCCTAGTAAAATTTTTAGTTTTTTTCTTTTCCCAAGTTTCTTGTGAAATCATGAAATCACCATCTTGATTAATTGTCCTAATTGAAGTTTTCGAAATGCAATTCAATTGTTAAAGGTGCTTCGAACGGGATCAGAACATTATTATTTTTAAAATGTCCTAGTAAAAGGTATAGTTTTTCCTTCTTCCAAGAAAAAACATGTGAAATCATGAAAGCTTTGCTCTACAAAAACACTATCCTGATTAATTGTCTAGAAGTAAGTAATCGAAATGCAATTGTTAAAGGTCCTTCAAACGGGATCATAACAGTATCATTTGTTAAAATATTTGTTATGGTCTTTATAGAATTTGTCTATGGTCCTTCGAACGATTATAACATCATGAGTAATAAAGGACTAATCAGTTGTTTTAAAAATCTAATCCAATGAAATAAAATTTATTATATGTATTAGGTTCATTGCAAAAACATCTGACCCGATACGGAAAAACCGAGGACATAATTTTACGTAGTGTGGTTTCTAGTTTTACAGATGGACAAAAGTCACCGTCCATTGCTCATAAAACAATTGGAATACAAAACAGTTAGACAAAATTTAAACTTTTATTATTTTAATATAAGATATGTTATTTTTAATTATTATTTTTAAAATTTCTTGTAAAAATTTCTGCTTAGGAAGTCCTAAATATTTTGTCTCTTCCGGATAATTTTTTTCGATTTCTCCATTAATTTCACTTTAAGCATTTTTTTGGAAGTAATACAATGATCGTGAATCCGACTATCCAAGTAGTCCCAAAAAACACTTTATTGGCTTGATATTGATTCAATAATCGAAAAATATTTGCCACTGTTCTGCTGGGGAAAAATAGTCGGATTCAATGCCAAGTTTCTGAGCTCTTATCCTTTAAGATATTAAAAAATATTTTAATTCATTTCTTCATCAACAAATACTAATTCCCATGATCACGACATAAATACCACCATGTTTAACAGTGGAGTGAATGCATTTTCCTGCAAAGTCTCCTCCTTATTCTTCCGTTCTTATATGGAAAGTATGCTTTCATCACAGAATTTTATCTTTTTCCGTCAGTTATTTAAGCTATTTTGCGAAGAAAAGACGTATCATTTGGTTCACCTTGCAAATATATTTCCTGCCAGTTCTAAATTCTGCCGGGTATGAATTTAGCACTCGACTTAGTTTATAGAGGTGAAAATGTCTACAAGTGTTTCCTTTTAATATTGCAGCAATTTCGGGCGATAACGTTTTAGGACTATTCTATTCCAGCTTTATCCGAACAGTAAATGCTGGCGGTCGTAAACTTCTTGTCTGATACTCACATGTTTTATAGTTCTACTAATGGTCTTAAACGTATAGTTCTACTAATGGTCTTAAACAGTTAGCCAATGTGCGTATTTCCAAGATCGAGTTTTTTGTTTTTAAGTTTCTTTTCTTCTTTCATTCATTTTTAATAGAAGTTGTGTTAGCGAATTTTTTTACATTAAGTGCAGTTATTAAATCTTTATAGATCAGTCCTAAAGTTACCGTATTATACTAATTTATACAGAAATGTGGTTAAGAATGAAATTTTTGAAATTTTCTTTAATATTTTGATGCAGTGATGGTGACATTTGTCCCCGCGAAATATAAACTTCATATAAAAACACTTATTATGTTAATAAGCTAAATAAACTATATTTTGTACAGAATTAACTTCTATATCATTTCTTTGATGGACGCAAAGGCCCTCCAAACTAATATAAAGGCAAATGATGGTGACTTTTGTCCATTTGTATATGTCCACTTTTCATCATATGATTGTTAATCTTTCAGATAATTTTTTCGTAGTATTTTTATAATTCTATCGCTCAAGCTTATTTATGGGTAAATAAATCTTGAGCCTTAAATGTGAAATTCAGCAAACAGCAGATCCATTTAAAGATTTATGGTTTGGGATTGTCGAGTTGGAAAATTTTCTTTACGGAATTCTATTAGTGAGGAACATCCTATACATATAACTTCATGTTGCAAGCAAATATTGTGTAATTTGAAACGCGAATTATGCCCGACAGTTTTGCATATCAATATTAATCCATCCCTTGAAACATTTCTTTCACTTTCTCAATACTTTTTCGAACAAAGCCAGTACATGTGTCACATTAATATTTACGAAGATGTGCTTGTGCCACTAAATGAATTTTAAAACGTTCAGATTCCTGAACATCTCTTGCATCCCATAAATTTGTTTTCAAATGTTTATGTTTGAACATTAACTTTTACTTTCTATCAAGTAATAAGAATTAGCTTATAATTAAAATATTCGTTTAATTTTTAAATCACTAATTTAAACAAAATTACTAATAATTTGATTTTGATTTTGATTTTTTTTCAATATAAATTCATTAATAATTATTCGATAGTAAAAGTGATCTATTAATAATTAAATGTTAAAATCAAACATTTTATTAGATGAAATCATTTGGTCTCCAAATTTGATATTCGCAAACTGAATGTATTATAATAAATTAATCCATCGAATGATCGAATGATGGGAATATTTAACATTGAAACTGAAACGGAGGCTCGTTTTATTTTTGCTGATTTTAATTGTTGTTGTTGTTTCGTGTGTAGTCAGTCAATGAAATGATATTGATTCAATCATTCATCAAAATTTCTTTGTGTGATTTTTTTTGTTTTATGCTGGTTTTACTAGTAGTTTTAGAGGTGTCTTTTTTTGGCAGACATTATATATTCAGTAATCGAAATTTAGTTTTACTTGTTTTTTAGCATAAAGACAACAACAAAAAATTGTACTAAAACTTGTTTTGTTTTTGGCCCTCTTTACAGCAGAGTGTTAGCTGCTCGATTAAAAACAATGTTTGCGAATGCGTTTCATAGGTTTTTGTTCTTGTTTTTTTGTCTTCAATTGAACCCTGGCATAGTGTGATTTTTAGTATAAATGCGCAAGTGAATTTGAGAAAGAGTATCAGTTCCACACTACTCTTTGTTTAGATCACAAGTTAAGCAAAACCAAAACAATTCTACAAAAATGGTTAGTGATTTTAATACGCCAAAATGGAATAATAAAAGAAAATTTTTCTATGAGTGAATTTAAATTTGAAATTAATACTTTATTTGTTTTTTTTTTCTTTTTAGAAACTTTTCGTAGCTGCTGTATTCGCTCTCTTGGCTTTGGCTTCCGCTGATGTCAGCCATTTGTCCAGAACTTACTTGCCTCCATCCCAACAATCCTTCTCTGGTGCCAGCTTCAACCAACACTCCTCATTCCCATCCTCCGGAAGCGCTGGTTTCTCTGCTCCATCCAATGAATACTTGCCTCCCGTACAATCCTTCTCCTCTGGACCATCTCACTCCTTCTCCTCAGGACCATCTCACTCCTTCTCCTCTGGACCATCTCACTCCTTCTCCTCTGGACCATCTTTCTCTTCTGTTTCCCACTCTGCTCCAGCTGTACACCACACTTCCATCACTTCTTCATCCGGCAACTTAGGTTTCTCTGCTCCATCCAACGAATATTTGCCTCCCGTTCAACAAACCTACTCTGCTCCTGCCGTTCACTACTCAGCCCCTGCTGTTCAATCTTACACTGGTGCCTCTCACGGTTTCTCTGGTTCTTCTCACGGTTTCTCATCTGGTGCTTCCCATGGTTTCTCATCTGGAGCTTCCCACGGTTTCTCCGGTGCTTCTCACGGTTTCTCCGGTGCTTCTCACGGTTTCTCTGGAGCTTCTCACGGTTTCTCTTCTGGTGCCGATGTTGGTACTCAATATGCTGCCAACGGTGGTTACGTATACAAAAAGTAAATTGTCTGAAGAGTGTTAAACTGTGATTCCAATTTTCATTTTGTAGAATTGAAGCTTAATAGTGTAATATAGATCATTTCATTGTTAAAAAATCATTAAAAACAAATCAATATATTTGTTAAGTATTTCAATAAATAAAATAATTTTTGTATTAAATAGTTAAAAAATAAGTGTTTTAAATTTATTTATGAAGATAAAGCGATCAGTGTTTTTAAGAAAAGATTTTAAAGAAAGAACTCAAGAGCTCTTCTTAATTGCAGGAAGAGAAATGATCAAACATTTAACTTTAAAATCAAAGATCTTATTCATAATGAATACTTTCATAATGATAGACTTCAGAAATTTTAAGTTGAAATTTCTGGAATTAGTTTGATAATCACCTTTGAAATATGTAAGAATTGGAAGTTTATCTTCGTATTAAGCGAAGTTGGCTTAATTTCATAACAGATAGAGAGCTCTATATCATTCCATCTCGAATTACACTTAACAATATCATGCCGATCTTGTGCAACTGAATAACACTTCCTTCTTCGAATACTTGATGTTTTTATTCAAATTCTTAAAAAACACTACTTATATGGATTCATGGATGGAGTAAGTTGAAGGCAGTTTGATCAAAAGATCTCATTTTTTTCTATTATGACAATCTTCTGAAATTTCTGAAAGTTTAATTTGACAACAAATTATTAAAATTATTATTTGGTCCTGCATACTGGATGATTCTTACCAATAAAACGTACCTAAGCCTAGATTCTAGAACTACTTGATAACAATTTGTTTGTGGTCCTTCGTACTAAATGATTGTTAACATCATGTACCTTGGATAGTAAAAACTGAGATCAAAAAATTCTTAACAAACGTTTTTCATTGTTAATCTATTAAAATGAATGATTAGAAAAAAGTGCTAATTAAAGTGAATCAATATTTTCAACAAAACCCAACTTGGTCCTTCAAAAAGTTGGCCAAGCATGCATAGGTCTGCCGTCAAACTCTTTCCAATGTTATTAAATAGTACAGATAAAAGGAATGGTTCACATGATGTTCTTGGTTTGGAAAGCAATATGCAGCTGCGTCAAAATAAGTCAATCATTAGTTAAAATGGGCTCTTTAAATACCAAAATTTAAATCAAGGACTTCATAATATGTCCACTTAATTTTGGCGTGGTAAACAAACCCTTGAGTGGTATTTGTACCAAGAGAGCTAAATTCTCCAAACTGCTCGGAGCTTAGCCCAGTGGAGAGATGTTGGGTTCTTGTAAAGTGTGGTAGATAGATCGAGCAATGTGACTAAAGCAGGGAAAAGGTTCAAAATTTCATTACTAGTGGTTAAAACTATAAAAAGTATTTGTTTATTTTAATAATAATTTCAATCAGATAAAAAATAAAACTGTAAGTAAAGAATTTTCCGACCTCACTCCTTATTTCTATCATGATTGCAAAATATTTATGGTCCTTGGGACTGGATACTTTTTAACAATAATACATCTATAACGTTAGATTCTAATACTGTCATTGAATTAGGATTCAAAAAAATTCTAAAGTGTGATGTAACATATTCCGTAGATTTTTTATTACTTTTTTTCAATCGGATAATTAATGTACATACAAACTAACTTGTCCACATAAAATAATTATAATATATTAATACAGTGATTTCCCGTTTAACGAATAATCAATTTAGCAAAATCACGATTTAACTGACGGTCATACTTTCCACATTGTTAACTTTATATAACGAACAAAACAAATAATTTAGTACTCGATATAACAATTTTTTTAAACATACATAAAAATAAATAAAATATGTGAAATTAAAATATAAGAACATTTTTTGTAACTCTTTTAAAGAGTTTAAAGAGTTTGTTAAGAGTATTTTTCTCAAAAGGTATGTATGTACAGTGTTGTTCCAAACTTAAGCAACTTTTTACATTTAGAATTAGTTGTTGTAATTTAGCTGTTTGTGCCTCCATCATTTTGTATGCTATTTTTCAACTCGACATAAATTGAATGAGATTCGTGTATATAAAAATATACTCTAATTTTGGCATCGTTTCAGACTTTGATTTTAGCAATTTATCAGTTGCATATTACGTCTGAAGCGTTGTTCCCAATTCTTCTTTATGGGATTCAAATACAGGGTATTTGAATCCCATGACTTGAATCCCATTAGCTGATAACTAATCTTTGACCAACTTGAATCGATGCTACAGGCCATTTAGGTGCAGAAATTCCATTGAACTCAACATAGCGTAATATATTAGGGACCATTTTTGTTTCAGTATCTATTAAAGGGCCTATGTTCTTCGAAAAACTGGTTTAAAACTGAAACATTGCCCACTTCCTTATCTTTGATAGATCTCCGACGTAGTCGCTTTACACTGATTTTTTTATATGACACACTTCAACTGAATAGAATTGGTTAAATTTAGATCAACAACTGACTAAAATAGTCCTCCATTTTGAATTTTGCTTTCAGATAAATAAATATTATATTATTTTTCTATATAGAAACTCCTTATAATTATATTTTCGCTCTTGTAGTTATGGCATCTTGTAATGTTTGCCATTTACATTACAGTTACTAGAGTCCTGTAGAACAGTCATAACCTGGTGTCATATATCAACAATCTTTCTACAATTTATCAAAATTGCAGAATTTTTTACTCACTACTATGAATATTTACCTCCTGTTGGTTTCTGTGCTCCAACTTTAGAATATTTGTCACCTGTAAAACAACACTCTGTACAACCTATCTCCATGCATGGTTTCTCATCTGTATCTGTTGGCACTCAATGTGCTTCCAATGGTGGTTATATTATTGAGAGTAAAAGGTCATTAAAAGGATATTTCGTTTTTCACATATATATTTTTCTTAATTTCTTTCATGATGGATATTAATTGACATCTTTAAGGTAAAAACTTACGATCACTGAACTGAGTTCTATGGATAATAGATCAACCATTTTTATCTTGGTATTTGATGTAGTGCTAATCGACTGAATGGTTCAGATATCAGTCAACATCGATCATAGTACTCAGTTTCTTAGGATTATATGTCAACCATTATTATATTGGTATCTGATAGTATTTAACTTCCACAATACTACAAGAGATAGCTTGTTCAAGTTTTAACTCTAGAAAGGACTAAAGGGCAAACAGATACTTTTCCAAGAAATAACCGACAGCTGAAAGCAAATCACCTTTAGAAATTGGTATATGTGCTATGTTCTATTCTATTCAAGTCAATTGACCACTCTAGTGTAGAGCTCTTTAGTTAGAATAATTTCTGTGTAAAGTAGCTGTGAGTTTATATTGTACATATATTTCAATTAGAGACTTAAGAATGTCTTGTAATACTTTATTTATATTATTTCCATGTAGAGGAATTGTGAGACCGAAATGATCACACATATGTGTATCAAACGATCTCATTTTCATAATGATTACTTTTATTAGTTGGACTTATTAAATTTTAGAAATAGGTTTTTTACATTCCACTACTATAACGAGTACATTTTATTTATGGTTCTTCATACCTGATAATTGTTAGTACCTCAGTTTAATTCATAAGAGGAACATTATATCAGATATTAATGCTACCATGATTGTGTAAAGCAAAGTGGCAGTTATGTGTTAAAAAATATCATTTGACGAAAAGATTAATTCTTCTGTCTCCGTACTGTCTGTAAGTTTAGCGACTTCAAAAAAAAAAAATAAATATAGCGATGTACACAGATGGGCAAAAGTCACCATCGTTTGTTTTAAATTCTAAATATTAAAGAAATTTTAAGAAATTTCTCTCTTAACATCAATTCTGTCTAAATTCGTGTTATATAACTTGTAGAGCATGTAACATGGAACATTTTACATGCCAGATGACGGTGACTTTTCTCCATGTGTGTAAATATCACTTCATTATATTTGCAAAATGCAACAATTTAGTTTAATTTTTATATTTTAATCACAAATTAACTTTATCGACTTAAACTAATTTGAAACATTTCAATGCATAAATTTAATGTATCCAATAATTTATTTACATATTAATAATTATTATTTGAGTTAAATGCTTTTTTAAAAAAATATTTAATTAGCCGATACAAAATTTCGTCCGATTGAATGCATTATGGTGATGATGTTGATCATCATAATTAAGTTCATCCAGCAATGATGGGAATTTTTAACATTGAAATTTAAATGAATCTTCTTTTATGTTTATTTGCTTTTATTTATTGTTGTTGCATCCGATTCAGTCAATCAGATGAAATTAATTCAATCATCTCATAATTTTTTTCAAGATGTTTTGTGTTTTTTTTGTTCGTAATTTTGTTGTATTTTTTGCAATTTGTTTTTTTTTTCTTTATTTTTTGACAGATTAAAATTTTATATCAGTAACCGAATTTAAGTTTTTTTTTTGTATGAAAACATTGTAAATCACTAAAACTTGTTTAGCAACCCTCTTTACAGCAGATTTGCTACTCAGGTAAAAACAATAACAACATTTTGTGACTGCGTTTTTAAGGTTTTTTTTTTTGATATTGTCAATTTCTTTTATGAAATGGACCCCTCTCATAGTTAAGGCTTTTAATATAAATTCGCCTGTGAATTTGTTGAAGATTATCAGTTCCAACCTTCACTTTGTTAAGATCACAACTTAAGCAAAAATTAAAATAATTCTACAAAAATGGTTAGTGTTCCAGTCTTAAAGATTTATGGCAAAATTTTATAAAAATTATAACTAAAAACTAAGTATGAATTTTAAATAAAACTAATAAATTTATTTGCTTTTACTTTTAGAAATTCTTCGTGGCTGCTGTATTCGCTTCCTTGGCTTTGGCTGCTGCTGATGTCAGCCATTTATCCAAATCCTACTTGCCTCCAGTGCAACAAACCTACACGGGTGCCAGTTATCATCAGCCTGCTTTCCCCGCTTCTGGTAGTGAATCACCTTCCAATCAATACTTGCCTCCAGTACAACAAACTATCCCTGCTTCTGCCTACTCTACTCCTTATGTTCCTTCTTATGCTTCTACTGTACAAGAAACTGCCATCCATTCATCTGGCAATGTAGGTGTCTCTGCTCCTTCCAACGAATACTTGCCACCTGTACAACAAACTCTCTCAGCACCTGCTCCAGTCCATGAATCCTACGCTGCCCCAGCTGTTCCCTCTTACACAGGTGCCTCTTTCGGTTTCGTAGCTGGTGGTGCTCATGGTGTGTCTTCCGGTGCCTCTCATGGCTTCTCATCTGGTTCTGGTGCTGAAGTTGGTACTCAATATGCTGCCAATGGTGGTTACATTTACAAAAAGTAAATAATTTAGTGTAAATGTAATCTGTGATCGCAATTTTCATTTTTTGTAGAATTTCCCTTTGCTTAATAGTGTAAATTTAGATCATTTCATTTGTCTAACAAAAATTATCATTAGAAAAAAAACAAAACAAAAATTAAATTTGTTTAGTATTAAAATTTTTGTTATAAATAAAATAATTTTTAATGTTTAATATTTAAAATTTCAAGAGTTTTATTGTGAATTATATTCAATCGAACAATCAAAAAAGCAGGTCAATGGGAATTTATCATATTTGTAATTTAATTCTAATAAAATTCATATTGCACTTGCATTAGCATAATGTATTGTATTTGTTTCATGAATTAAACTCTGAATTTTATTTAAAATATCTCTTTTTTTATAATGTAAATTACGATTTAAAATCAAATATTTCTTTTTATAATTTGAGTCACGGTTTAAATGTCTTAAAATTCATAGCACAATTTTGGATTTGGAAGACCAACAAATGAATGAATACTTGTAGCCAAAAAAAAACTGATATTATTTTTGCTCTACATGAATTTTGAATAGAAATTTGTTTTATTGTGGTAGTTGGTCTTGCGCCTAGAATTAGTCATAATTCAAAGAGATCACATAATGTGGGAACCTTGAAATTATCTATTTTACATCACAAAACATCTTTTAATACTTAAATAGTGATAACTAATTGAAATTCTAATACCTTCTTTAAATACAAAGTTTAGATTTATGCTTTTAGATTTTGGACTTCCAGAGTTGTATTTTTGCTTTATTATTTTTCTTATTTTTTAATGGAAAAAATAAAGAAGTCAGATTGTTTTTTTAATGTCTTCGCAGAATGATGAATCGGAACGATCAGTTATAAATGTATTCATACTTGCAATAGACATTGAATTTTTTGTACAATTATTCAAATTGTGAACATATTTATTTGTCATTGTATCAGATCTAGTTACAGTGTCGGGAATGTACTCTATACAGATTCCAGAAGTAAGTCCTAAGTAAGTTCAAAACAGAGTCGAGAGTGAGCTTTATGCAGAGTCCAGAATGCACTCTATATTGTTTCCAGAATGTACTTTATATATTGTAGAGAACAGAATTTACTCTATAAAGAGTCTAAAGTAAACTTTATGCAAAGTCCAGTATGTACTCAATATTGTGTTCAGAATGAACTTTATAGTAGTCTACAATGTACTGCAAATAAAGTCCTGAATAACTGTATATAGATTCCAGACATTACTCAATACAAAGTCCAGACTTGAACTCGGCACAGAGGCCTAATTAAACTCTAAACAGAGTCCAGAGTAAACTTTATACAGAGTATAAATAATATTCTATACATTGCGACCAAAATATACAGCATACAAAGTCCAGAATGTAATGAATGTAAAGTCCAGGTTTTACTCTATACATAGTCCAGGCTTTATTCTTTACGGAATACAGAATGTAGTCTATACGGAGTTCAGAATTTAATTTATATACCGTTCCAAAAAGGTACTTTATTTTGTGTACAGAATATATTCGGTACAGGATTGAGAATGTAAATTATATAAAGTATAGAATGTTATCTATCCAGAGTCCCTATACAAATTTAAAGTTTAATTTATACACCGAATACACCGAGTTGAGAATGTAGTCTATCTACGTCCAAAATATTCTAGAAAATACTCTAAACAGAGTCCAAATTGTACTTTGCATATGGAGTTTAGAAGTTTTAGAGGTTAAAAATTTTAGTTACGAAAAAATTATGAACGAACTTCGTATAACTTGTTTTTGATCTATGTTTACGTTTGCAGTATGTTATACAGACATATATGCGAAAATTATACGTTTTAAAAAGATTTTAAACTGGTGAATTATATGGGAACTAGAAGATATTTTGAAATTATCCTCGTAAAAGATCGTATAGCAAACCGAATTTTGTTTATATTTATCTAAATTTGATATTTTGAAGTGGAGTTATAATGGACTTGTAACAAATAATGGATCAATACTCTTCAAATTTGTATATCATTATAATATAAAGTCATGTGGAACTTACTTGGACAAATTTCGCTGAAAATGTTTTATTTAAGGACTTTTATGAGCTTAAAGCCACATTCCGCGAGGAATATTTGAATGGGGGCTTGAGAAGTAATAGGCGTTGTTCTTAGGATAAAATAATAATGACATCTGCCAAAATTTCATCAAGGTTTACATGGACAAACAGCCAGACAAACATCTAGTGAGTCGTAAAATTAGTTATATTTTTGGCTATAACCTTTTTATACTGAACCGATTTTGATAACTTTTGGAATGCTAATGAAGTACATATCAAATATATTTCAAAAGAATTTGTTGACATATCTTTCATAATATCACTCAAGTATATTGTAGGGTATTGAAAAGAACATGTGTAAATTAAATTGTTTTGTAGAAAACATTTGTTTTTCTTAGTAAATTCCAGCCTGTCAAATTCTCTTGAAAACATCATCCTTCTTCTCATTTAGAATTTTGTTTGTCTTTTTTTATTAATAGTTCCATTAACCCATAATTTAGAAGGAATAATCATTGTTAATATTCTACGCAAATAATTCAAAAATAAATTATAAGTTTTAAACATCTTTTGTCTAAATAATTTATTATGATGAACATAAAAAGAGACATCATTTCAATTTACAGTGTATAAAACTGGTGAAATGTTTATTTGTCGATAGAATCATATCTGGCCCGATAAGTTTATTTTTTTCCCAAAATATAGAACGGAGGAGTTAGAACCTTTAGATAAGTCAATGAATTTCCAATTGGAAAATTGAGTTCAGTTCCATGAGGAATATTTTACTATCTTAACCAGTCTTT
This sequence comes from Cochliomyia hominivorax, assembly GCA_004302925.2. Taxonomy (NCBI): domain Eukaryota; kingdom Metazoa; phylum Arthropoda; class Insecta; order Diptera; family Calliphoridae; genus Cochliomyia; species Cochliomyia hominivorax. Next base: position 44,438,213 of record PYHX02000495.1, read on the forward strand.
CGTAATTTTCCTTTTCATTCAGAAAGATTTAGACAAGAAGGACAAATAAATAAGTTTAAAACATCCTTGTTAAAATTCTGGCCTCAAGGAAATGACGTATAAGAGATAAATTCATAAATGACGTATAAGAGATATGCCTTTAGTTTATTCGAATATGTATAGCAAAACAAACCCGGTTTGTAAACTTTAAATTAAATAGTGGTAATAAAAAGTTGAATTTAACCTTATGATCCATATAAATTGTTTATAATTTTTAGAAGGAAATAACAGAAACATGTTTAAACAAATTAATTACAATTAAATTCATTTTTAATGTTAATAACTACGTTTTTATACCCTCCACCACCACAAGTGGTGATGGGGGTATATTAACTTTCTCATTCCATGTGTAACACGAAGAAGTAATCATCTAAGACCCTATAAAGTATATATATATTCTTGCATCATATCAAAATCTGATTCGAATTAGCTTTGTGCTTCTGTCTGTCTGTCCTCGGTTGGAAACATTTTCACACTTATAATAATAGTCCGAATTCAAAAAAATTTGGCCGGTATTCACAATTATTCTAACAGTTTCCTATTTAAAACCAGCTATATCAGTTCATTAACAAAAAAGTTATAGACCGATATCTGAAACAACCTCAAAATTCTGAAAAGGTAGTTCTTTTTCTGGATTGTAACAAAAAATTAACTATAAAACACAGTTATGTGTTCTTCATCTTTGTATTAAAAAATCATAAAAATCGGATCAATAGAATAGAAAGTAAAAGGCAGAATTTTGATACACCCCAAAATTTGGGTATCTTAAAGGACGAAATTTTGAAGATAATCTACTTATGCTGGGGTCAATATGCTGGGATCAATATTTGACCTTATAAACCATATTCTCTTTCCCGGAATATGTTTTTATAGCTTCTAAAACTTTTAAATATAAATGAATTCTATTGAAGTTTTGTACAATCTATTATTTACTATCAACAATATATGTTGGTAATTTGACCAATATCAATCCATATTTTGAAAGACCTTAAATCTATTGAAATTCGGCACAAGTATTTTTTCTAATTTCTTATTATATAATAGCTCCCATATGAGGTCCCTTCTCCGAAAAGGGTTTTGAGTTTACACAATTAGTAAAGAATTCGACTCAAGTAATTTTAATTTGAGCTTAAAAATTAGTAAATGAATCCTATTAAAATTGGAATAATTGAATTTCCTGTTTTGAATATTTGTAAATATGGGTCCATATTTTGCTTCCCCCATCCCGGAAAATAGTTTTGAGATTATAAAACCAGTCAACAATGACCTATTATATGTTATATACATTATATGTATATCAACCAATTATTTTATTACAATTATCACGATTATATTTCTAAGTGTCATGAATATGTCTAACTTTCTTGGCTAATATCGGTTCAAATTTGCTATAGTATCGTTTCCGGAAAAAAGACGAATCTTAATACCCTCTATCACGATCAGTTGGAAATAATTGTTGGAACATATTAAAAATTTTGCCTGTAAGGGAATCTCATTCCCCCATGTTCTTTCCAAATATTACGTAATTTATTATTGCTTCACCCTGGTGCCAAATTTCAGAAATATTTGCCATTAAAATTTCATTAATAAGGGCTGCACCATTCCCCCGTATTTATTAGTTAATTATTAGTTTATTTTCTACTTTTAAGAAATTAGGTTTAAACTGTTCAGAGATATGCGATATTAAAAGTTTCGTTTGTTGGAGAGATCTCAGTCCTCCGTGTTCTATTCGCAAAATTTGTAATGTTATGTTGTTATTGTTATTAGAGTGCCAAATTTCAAGAAAATTTAATAACAGTTTAGTCATATTCGTTGTTCATTTTTAGAAGGTTCTCTTAGACATCGGTCTATCACTTCATTGTTAGAGTATCGATATTGCAGGCATTAAATGGAAAACTGCTTAGAGAAAGAACAAATACTCGAGTCATATTTAATTTTGCTATGACAATTATTGTGGTTGTGAGATCGCCAACAAGAGAGAGGCGTGTATAGTTAATTCGACTCAGATTTTAATTTGATGCAAGAGTATATGTACATTATGGGGTATAAGATGATTCCTTTTTGGTTTTACAAAAGGAATGACATATCTTAGACGGGTATAATAAGAATACTACGTTCTGCTATGATGAATCTTAAATACGCTACCTCTATCAGAAGGAAATTAAAAATAGATCTCTAACATTTTGCTGTGTATTTTATTATAATAGAAAACAAGTAGAAATGTTTAATACCCTACACCACATAGTTGGTGTCAATGATTGCTACGAAAATATTATGAACGACCCTCGTATAATAAGCTTTTTTATTTTTGCTTATGTGTGCAATATATGATTATGATACTAACACTTATGTGAAATTTATGCGTTTTGGAATTATTCTTTCTGAAGGGTTATATGGGAGTTCGAAAAAATTATGGACTGATGCTTATATAATTTCGCACAGCGGTTTTGGCTTATGTTTATTTTAATATGCATAAATATTTTTGCGATTATATATGCGATTTATAAGATTCAATGTGGCATTTGGAAGGGTGATTGTATGCGATCTATGAAAGTTAATGAACCGATCCTCTGATTATTTGGCACCTTGTTCTGGAATACGATAAAATCGTGAGTTTCTTGAATTCATAGACTAAAAGCCGGAGGGATATTTGTATGGGACCAATATGAAATAATGGATCGATCAAAACCAGTTAAAATAAGATTTCTTCAAAATTGCGACCTGTACTTTGCGAACAAACTTTACATAGACAGCCAGCCGGACGGACATGCTTAATTTGACTAAGGAAGTGATTGTGAATCAAACGGTATACTTAAAAGTGGTGGTAGGACTATTTTTTACTGCCCGTTACAAATATCTGCACAAACGCATGACATCGACAACATCTATGATAGCGGTGGGTATAAAAGTGTCTAAAATTCCTAGGAGTTCCTTTTCATTGTAAATTAATTTTTAATTTTAAACAGCTCGGCCTTACTTTATCTCTGATATGTAAACGAGAATGGAATATATTGTATATGATTGCTCTCTCTCTCTCTTTCTCTCTTTCTCTCTAATCTGTATACCTTTTAGGAGTATTTAATTATTAGATTAAACAATTCGTAAAATCTTTTCCGAAATTATCATAACTCGCAAATTTTTTATAAATGAGTGAACAGCTTAACACCTACATTTATCGATCCATGTAATAGAAGATCCAATAAATATTCCTTAGAGAAAATAATAAAAAGATACTTGTAAAAGTAACCGAGATGGGTTTTCAAATAAACCCGAAAGGACCTTGAAGCTATTTTATAAGGCGTTTTTGTTGAAACAGTTACATGTTTATCCGCTATATTTAAAAGATATACCCTTTTCCTAAATCGGTACAGGTTTTGTTTTTTACTTGTATTAATTATAGGTCTAATAATTAGTTATTCTTGCTTTAAGATATGGAATGATAAACTTAATATACTTCCATTTATTTCATGTGTTGGTGGAGAGTATAAAAAGATAAAAGAGTTTTTTTTCTGTAATTATAATCAAATATTTAAATTATAATTACAATCATATTAATTACTCTCATGTAAAGTCATACAATTAGATATTAATTATTACACGTTTTATATTTCAATGTTAACAATTAAAATATTTGTTTGTTTTTAATTAAAAATAATTAAAAAAATATTTTTTTCAATTTGCAAACAAAAATATAATAATCTTCAAGGAGGCAATACACAGAGATTCTTAGGGGCCTAGAGTAGTCCTAGAAAGCACGTACATAATTTTTATTACATATTAAAGGTTAAAAAATATTTAAGTGAGCTCATTTGCTGCAAAATAGTCATTATTCAAAAAAAGTATTTTTTCTTCAGAAACATATTTCTCGGAATTTACGAATGAAATAAAACTAGCGTATTCTATCTATTTTCGGTAATAATTTATTTTTGACGTAATCTATTTTTTCGGGAATATCTGCAATATATAAGTAGTTCTTGTACTAAAATTGATCAGATAAGAAACAGTTTATTAACTATAATTTACTGTTGCGAAGTGCAAACTCGCTATTTTTGAGTTATGACAGTCTTGCAACAAATGAGCCTTAAGAGGTTGCCAGATAAGACAAAGCACTTAGTTTGACACATTGGAAACTTTCACTTACAATTTTATTTCAATTAACATTTTATTCCTTTTTCACTAAAACTAAATTTTGCATTAAAACTGCAAAGTTTCATTTAAAATTAATTTTTCCCTAAAAATGCAATTTTCACTAAAAATGAAATTTTTCGATAAAATGCATTTTCTTTGTTTTTCACAAAAAATTATATTTTTTATTACAAATGTAATTTTTCAATTAAAATGCAATTTAACATTTTAGATACAAAGTTCCACATAAAAATCAATTTTTTTCCCTAAAAATACAAATTTAAAATGCAAGTTTTCTCAAAACAGGCAGATTTTCACTTAAAATGCAATATTTCAGTTAAAATGCAATTTTTACTAAAATGCCAATTTTCAATACAAAAGTAAGTTTCGATAAAATCATTATTTTTTCACGAATGATGCAAATTTTAGTAAACATGAGAAAATTTACTAAGAATGAAAATTTTTTTACTAAAATGAAAATTTTCATTAAAAATGCAAATTTTCATTAAAAATTCAAATTTTCACTAAAAATGAACATTTTCATTAAAATACAAATATTCAATAAAATTTAAGTTTTTACAATGAAATTTTCATATTAAAATCCAATATTTAGTAATAATGAATTTTAACTAATTCATATTTTTCAAGTTTTTTTAATTCAAATTCTCACCAAAACTCCATTTTTTCTACGAAAAAATTTCATAATTTTTTTATAAAAATTCTATATACAAAATTCTACTATAAAGAATAAAACTTTTCACCAAAGATTCCATTATTCAATAAAAAATCTAGTTTGCATTTAAAAAGTTTCGTAAAAGTGCAAATTTTTATAAAAAAATTGCATTTTTTCTTTAAAAATACATTTTAATTAAAATAAAAGTTTCAAAATGCAAACTTTCACTAAAAATTTTCTTTTTCACAGAAATTTTTCTACATATATTTTTTTATCATAAAACTTGACAAATCATCTTGATAATAGAAGTCTTTCAAGTCCATCTGGCAAACCCTTGGGTTGTTAAATATTTTCTTTGATCTTATTTCATTCTTGCAATGCATATCTCACCAACAGTGTTACCGTTGGTACGACTTTAGTCAACTGCGTGTTACGTTTTCTGTACTTCTTGAAATTCCCTCTTTGTGTCCCCTTTTTATAATTTACATTTTCGAAAAGAAAATCACGAAATTTTGAATTTGGATTAACTGAGGACATACCAATAAGTTTTATATAAATTGTGGATGAAAAGGTTAAAATTTAGAATGCAAGAATCATAAGAAATCATCAACTGGTCTTCTACGAAATTTATAATGGAAATCGAAATAGTGTTAAATTAAAAACTTAATTGTTGAATTCAAACTTATTTCCATATTAAGCGGGAAACAAAGCAAATTGATAATTTAAAATATTTCAAAATGTGTTAATTTTTGAAAAAAAATTAACTTGTGGCGACTTTTGAAAATCACCATTTTGTGTGACTTTTTGAAAATCCCAACGTTAATGCTGCTCAATAGTAGAACAAAGGTACATTCACATTAATAAATATTAATATTAGAACAGGATTTTAAGTCTAATCTTTCGGTTCGGGCACCTCTGATATAGAGTCATGTCATAAATATACTTTCATTACATTAAATTATGTAAAAGTTGATTTATTTTATGAAAATTTTAACAAATTGTTAAAAAAATTAAAATGTTATTTATATCGAAAACATTTTAATCTTCTGCCCATGTGCATTAGGTTGTACATCCATGTCATTCATAGTATTTTAAATAAGATCATATCACTCTATTGTTTATTAACTTTTTATGTAGACATTTATTCACACCATTTTAAAATACTACGCATACGAATGAAGAGCTATTGTGTCTGATGGTTCCACGAGTCGAATGTAGGCCTAAATATATATTTTCAAAGTGTTAAACACGTTCATTTTTTTATGAATTTAAATTAAATAACAAAATAAATAAAATCAACTTAATTTTACAAAAAAACAACATAATAATTATTTATTTTAACATTAACAAATAATAAACTTTTGTTCTTTCAGACGAGAAGGCACCTTTTTCCAAAAAAAATGCGTTTCTTGGAGTTGAGATCGTCAATGTGAAATAAAATCAATCTTTAACAAAAACTTAAATTTATTAATATATTTATTAAGATTTGGGTGCACATGTATGCATAAAATATAAAGTATGTATATATGTATGCATGTATGTATGTATGTATGTATGTATGTATGTATGTATGTATGCATGTATATATGTATATATTTATATTAATAAATTTCTATATTAATCTATTAAATATCTTTATTTATTAAGGTAAATTTTTTTATGTTTGTATTGATGCTACGCACACACGTACTCTAAATCTCAAAGACAAGTTGTACAAATATTTATATGAATTTAATACAGACATGAATTTATTAAAATTTCTATATTGAATTTCATTCAAATTTATGCAGTTTACTTTACGCCTTTTTAAAAATTTGATTAGATTTTGTTTATTCGATGATTTAATCGAATGATCGATGATTACAGAGAATAAAATGGTAATATTGGTTAAACAGATTGAATGATTTTTTCTATAGAATAAACGCTAATAGGAACAGATCTCAACCGATTTGATTTAGAGCTAAAGTAAGGATGCTATAACATCCATGAACCAAACCTCATATAATAATTTTGATCGGTCTTGGATCATATGGCGGATAGTGGTATGATGTATGAATTTGGTCTGGTTGAAAATTTTGATCTTTTTCGTAAATTTCTTCAAACGAATCAATTACCTTCTGTACTGGTCACATGTAATCATCTGATCCGATGAAATTAACCTTATGATAAGGAATTCGACACCAACCGTAATTAGTGGTGAATGGATCTTTGGTAGCAATACGATTAAAAAAATCGCTTTTGTTTTTTGATGCGTTCATTTCCGAGTAAATAGTCTTTTAATATCTTTCGGCCTGAATTTATGCGGGTCTCAAATTTTTTGCTTTGAAATACTTTCCAATACTTTTATTTAACGACAATATTTGTCACGAAATGCTTCTATTTCCCATATTGCAATTTTTATGTTCAGACCTCTCATAGTATTTTTACTTCTCCATGTTTAGTTGCAGTTTAATGTCTTTGGGACAGCTTTTTGTAACGAGCTGAAAAATTGTGATGCCACCACTTTTAAGCATAACGTTCAAGTAAAGCTTGTAATGAAGGTATATTCATGGAATTTGACATAAATCGTTAGGAGAAATCCAATTAGCCCCCCAAAATAGGGGCTCATTAAAACCCCATATTTTTATGAAAACTATTGCAAATAAGTTTTTGTTAAGATTCCTTAGCAATTTAACAATTCGGCAAATAACATCTTATATCTGTTATATAAGTTCCGTTTCCGACCATCTCCTCAAAACTGAGATGCGCATCCATGACTAGATGAGTGAAGCCGAAAAAATAACATTGGATGAATGCTCGCTTTGCTCAAATTTGCAGTCTATATTATTAGTCGGGAAATCTATATTTTAAGAACTTCTGATTTAAAGTGCTTAATCTCTATAACTATCGGTATTATATTTATTGTAAAAGTTTAACTCTTTTTGGAATTCTTACGGGGAAGAAATTTCACCTTGATTCAGCTGTTACTGACTTAATAATCTTTGATCGATTGGTAGTTGAGCCCTTACGGAACGGAGTTCTGATTGTCGTGGAAACGACGTTGTTATTGTAATAATATTTTGCTCAATTAAAGTGAATATAAGAATCGATTATCTAAATTTTATAGATATCGTTCTATATCTCACAAAAAGCACACTGAAAGAACTATTTTGAGTTACTTAAATCTTGTGTAACTGTTAGTGTCACAACAATATCTTTTAAATTTACTCATCAGAAAGCCAATTTCATAGCTTTTGGTAACTACCGTCATGTGAATGTAAGAGCCCATAACATGGAGTGAACTATAGTTTTTCACTTGTTTGATTTATAATAATCTTTTTATTTTTACTGCACAGATAAAAATAATTTTTGAAAGTTTTAAATATCGGATAAGGTTTATGTTCAAATCGACTTAAAGGCATTTCAAAAAATAAATAGTGAAAATGTGTTTAGATTATGATCTTTAATTATAGTCTTTTGATATGTTAACCAGTTTTGGCAAAGATTTTTGTATTAATTCTAGGTTGCCTCAGATATCGGTCTATATCTTTTTGTCATAAACTACTTAGGATAAGAACAAACTGTCTGGTCAAATTTTATTGAATTTGGAATATCATTTTGACCGTTAGAATGTTTTGACAAGCGGACATAGCTAACTCGGCTTTGATAATTTATGCAAGAATATATATAATTTATGGGGTCTTAGATGATTCAAGGAATGACAAAATCTATCACCACTTTTGGCGGTGAATGGTATAAAAATATGCATAATTTTATTACAAAGTGACTAAAATCATTGTTAAATTTCCAACAATTTAAATGAATGAAATGAATGAGACTGTTACATTTCTAAAATGAAATTTAAATGCCCATTTAACTGCTTTAAAAAGCAGTCAACTTAAAATTTGCAATTTATTTTGCAATTGTTATAAAACGAAATATTTATTTCAAATCTCATCATCATACATTCAACTCAACTGTAGGGTACTTAATAATTCTGCTCACACATTGTTACGCTGCACTGTTCCATCACCCAGATAACGATGATTTTATTTTAACAATGACTTGATAATGATGCATCTTTAACGTTACATTCCTAAACAAAAAAATTTTAATAAAAAATGATTTATTATAAATTTGAACATCCAGAAAATGCATCTTCACAGCCTTCAACGATCAAAATATGATAAAAATTGTCTTAATACTTTCTAAGATGATAAATCAGGCCTATTAAATTTTTATGATTGTCAGCTCTACAAGACCTTGTGTTTAAAGTCTTTTTTTTTGTGGTAGAGAATTGTTAAGTGTATTAAATAATTTACATAATAATAAATGGAATTAAAAAAACATAAAAAAATAATTTTATGTAAAATTAAGTGAAGTAATAAAATTAATTTTTATAAGAATAAAACTAAAATTTCCATGTTGTCAATAACGAAAATGAATGGCAATAAAAAATAAAATATTCATTTTGTTTCTTAAGTTTCGAAGGACCATAAAGTTAAAAATGAATTAGCAAAGTTTCTCACCACTACACCATACATAGATGATAAGCTGTAAAAAAGCATAACTCTAGAATTTAACTACAATTAAAATAAAGGTTAACATTAAGCATAATAGCAGAACTTTATTAAGGTCATATGCTTCCTGTGGAGACGGAAATGGATCTCTCGAAGGACCATAAATTTTTGAATCGGTTTTTTTTCACTTACAGTAGAAATCGACTGGACCAATTTTGATGAAATTTTCATAAAATGATCCTAATGTACCAGAAAGTAAAATAGGCTATACAAAATTCTGATAGGACCAGGGGAGGGAGTACTCTCCATGCAAAGAAAATATTGATTATCGAATATGTAAAAATCTATAACTGAAAGAATTTTCAAATTTGGTCCCAGCTCCTTTCTTAAGAATTTGTTTTACTGGACAAAATGAAGGACGGATAGAACCAGAGGGAAAATGTACTCCTATATAAAGAATTTGGACCCAGTCACTTTTTTGTACACGTCTTTTTTGTGAAATTTCTTTCGAGATCTAGTTCTAAGGAGAATTTTTGTGCATTAAAGCGCAAAAATTCTCCTTAGAATTTGCCAATCAGAGATTTGCCAATATACTCAAGATAAAAGCTTGTAACGATTTCATGGACTTTTGTGAGGTTCATTTCTCCTATTTGTTGGGTTATATACTCCAAAGACAGGACAATATGGTTCCAAAAATATATTTAGCTTAAAATAAATTAGCAAAGTTTCTCACCATTACACCACATATAGATGGCGTTGTTCTAGGCAACTATAGATAAAAACCGCATCATCCTAGAGTTTAGCTACAGCAGAGCAAAAGAATTGAACTAAAGCTAAACAACAAACATCAATAGCAGAGGTTGGTTAAGGTAATATGCTATTTGTAAGGACAACCGGAATATGAATATGGACCTCTCGAAGGATCATCAAAATTTTAATAGTTTTGCCAGTTTCAGTAGAAAGTACATAATGACTTCTTGGACTTTTGTGGCATTTATTACTTTTCCAGCATTATACTTTTGTTGGATTATATACTCAAAAGACAGAACAATATGGTTCTAAACAAATTATATATTAATTTATGGTTTCTAAATTATATATTAATTTATACCATTTTCAATAAGTTTATCAAAAATCTGAATTCAATAAAAATTGACAAACGTCTTCTCGTCATTTAGAGGAATTTTATTAATTAGCAACTAATTTTTTATAGCTAATTTTTTGTTGTTTGTTTTGCAGAATTTTTTTTTTTTATACCCGGAGATCACGGTTGACGTTTAAACGTCAAGACAAACATACACGCACTAACATAAATACAACTTGTTTTAGGCTTAAACGAAGTACATAATATTTTTGTGGTTTGGTTTAAAAAAAAATTTACAAAACAAATAAGTCGAGGGACAGACAAGACACTAAATCTGCTTACTAGACGCATAAATTTTTACCAGAAACAACAACAACAACAACAAAATTCCAAAATGTTATTTTAGACATAAAACAAAAGAAAATATTTCAAAATGTTGTTGTTAAGTTAATGTTAGATTAATAAACAATAATAACAACAACAACAACCATAAGAAATGTTCAAAATCAACCTAAAACTGTGTTGAATCAACATAAAGATGTTTTAGTATAAATTAATCAATGATGAACATCAGCAACATCAGTACCAACGATTTCTTCAAACTGTTAACTTGATTCACTTAGCAAAACAGCAGCATCAAAAATGGTTAGTGGAGATTAACAAATAAGAAAATAAAATATTAATTAAAAATAATTAATTTGTTCTGCGAAAAAAACACAAATTTAAAATTTAAAAAGAAATATCGTGTGTGGCTTTTTTATTGTTTCAAGTTAAACTTATTACATCAAGATTTGTATTATCAAGAGGATATAAAAAATTGTATCTAAACATTGTGTTTTTGAGTTGTTTATTTAACTAAATCTTTAAATGTTTATTAGTTGAATAAAAGCCTTAAATTATGCTTTTATTGCTTATGTCAAGTGTTTCCTAATTAAATTTTGTTGTCGTCTTATTATGTGTTTTTTAGAAATTCTTTATTGCTTTTGCTCTTTTGGCTGTTGCCTCCGCTGATGTCAGCCACTTGTCCAGGACTTACTTGCCTCCTGTACACCACAGTGCTCCTATTGTGCAAAGTACTTATTCAGCACCCGCTGTCCAACACACCTACTCTGCACCAGCTGTCCACCATCACACAGCTCCTGTTGTTCAACAAACCTATGCTGCTCCTGCTGTAGCTGTTCAACACCACCATCACTCTGCTCCAGCTGTACAAACTGTTGCTGTTCAACAGCATCACTCTGTTTCAGCTCCAGTTAACGAATACTTGCCTCCCGTACAAGAAACCTACTCAGCTCCAGCTGTTCAAGAAACTTACTCTGCCCCTGCTGTCCAAACCACCTACTCAGCTCCTGCTGTTCAATACTCTGCCCCAGCTGTTCAAAATACTTACTCCGCTCCTGCTGTTCAAACCACTTACTCAGCTCCCGCTGTTCAATACACTGCTCCAGCTGTTCAAACCACCTACTCTGCTCCTGCTGTTCAATACTCCGCCCCAGTTGTCCAACAAACTTACTCAGCCCCAGCTGTTCAACAAACATACTCCGCACCTGCCGTCCAAACCACCTACTCAGCCCCAGCTGTTCAACAAACCTACTCTGCTCCTGCTGTCAGCGTCTCCAGCACTAGTGTTGGTGGTACTCAATATGCTGCCAATGGTGGTTACGTTTACAGAAAGAAGTAAATCGTTGTTTAGATTTTAAGTTTCATTAAATTAATACGCTTTTAAGCGATCAAGTCAATATATTTGTATTGTACCATATACATTTTATATAAATAAAAATATGTTAAATAAATAAAAAAAATTAAAGTTGTTTAATTTTTAATTGTATCGAATGCAGACTTAAAGAGGAAGATATAAAAACTTTACGATGTATAACATAAAAATTCCCAAAAATACAGGTATTTATTACGTATCTAAAGTATTTATGCTTAAAACAGGGGACATATTAAATAATCACCAAAAAGGTACATATCTTAATTGATCTCCGTTAAAAATTGACCTTCATCTGTAGACTTATTAAATAATAAATATTTCTTAAAGTCTACATTTACTTTAAGCTTTAATTTAAATCATTTTTAAAATAATAAAAATATTTCAAAATGTGTAGCATACAATTAGGCATCGCAATAAATTAAAACTGTATTGCGCAGTCAGAAATACCTCAGGGTACAGTGGGTTAAATTGCAAAAAAATAATTATTATATATTGAAAAGAAAATGATCATATTCCTTGAATTCAATCATTGACACTCATACACTATATATTTAGATCACGAAAAAATTTTAAATAACAGTGCAGAACTCTTAAGCACAGCTGAAACTTTCATTGAATATAATAATTTATATCGAAAATGGAAGTGGGACAGCGAAGATGCGACTTTAAAATGGCACAAACGATGTTTTTTATTAACAGTTCTTCAAATCCCATATAAATCATACCTCAAAAATACTTTTGAGGGAATTTAAATGAAAAAAATAAATCTCTCCCAAAAATTCTAATCCCAAGTAAATTTTATGCTTTAGAATAAAATCTCTACGAAGATATCAATAATTATAGCACGCTGTTATATGATCTGTAGAACTTATGAACTTAAAATATTGCTTTTGTTAAAACTTGATAACTAGAATAAAAAGTTGAAATCTACATACCGAAATTCTATTTAAGGAAGATCTCTTACCTGAAAAGAAAAGATATTAATAAATTGTTAGAAATTAGGAAGTAAAATAACTTAATATTAATACTAGAATATTTAAAGAAGTCATATTGACTGTATTTTATTTCTGTTGAATTATAATACTAATTCAGGGATTTTTTGGAAAATATCCCAAATATAACTGTTAGTGATTTTGGTTTGGGTGTGTTATAACAACTATATCCAAAAGAAGTCATTTCGACTGCCTTAAACATTTTCAATAAAATCAATCTCAGATAATTTTCGTTGGTGATTTTAAATATAGCCATCGCTCATATTAATGATTTTTAGAATAAGGATTAAATTTTATTTATCGGTATGTTTTCTCTCCGAGAATTAGTATTATTAAAATGTTTTGTATTAAAAGAAAATAAATTTGTGAAAGCAAACAACGAAATATAGCTGTCATATTGCCAAATTATAGTTGTAAAGAAAATATGATTCTCCCACAACCATGCTTTGGTTGTGGATGCTGAAACATTCATGATGTTAACCATAATTTGGCTGTGTCACAACAAAAACCTTATTACTCATTACTTGTTTTCAATTTATATTTTATATAATTTATTACGCAACTACATAACTGACACCCACATAAAACAGGAAAAACTGATACAAAAACATCGACATATTGAAATACTGACAATTTTATGATTAACAATATTTTTATCTAATATTTTGTTTGCTTTTTTAATTTCACAAAATGTTTTATATTGTCAAAAAATTTAAAAATAATAATATTTGAGTATAATAGTAAAGGTAAATGAGGGTTAATCCGCAATATCTTTAAACGTATTGCAACTACCATATTATGGTTAATTTATTGGCAATAATATTATTGTGGCAACAAAATTATTTAAAAACTAAGTTTAGTTGTCTTTGAGAGTAGAAAAATAAGCGTAACATTAAAAGGTTTGAACCTTTCTGAGTCTACAATTATTAAGCGGAAAGAAAAAATTTGGTCAGTTCTCGACCTTTTTCAGCTTCTTACAAAATTTCAGTTTTTATTTATTTATTTACACCAGAAACAGAAAGACCATAATCTACTTCCTTGGTTGCAGAAGGTGATAAGTTAGCTTTCATAGTCCTTCGAATCGGCTTGTAGAATTTGTTTGTGGCAACTATGTTTGTTTTAATTAATTAGGAATCTTTAAGTAAAATATTCTGAGTTTAGAAAGACCATAAACTTATAAGTGTGTCCATTCCGTTTGAAGAACCTGTTTTAATTCAAGGTATCTCTGGCTGTCTGTTACTTTCCTTTCCATGAGGTCGTCGACATTCCTTTATAGCGACTTCATCACATCTAATAAATATTCATCTTTTAAGAAGAATTCCCACATTAAATAAAATAGCTAAAGGTTAGAAAAATCATAGAAATAATACGTGTTTGATGGAAATTTTTTCGCAATTCGGCTAACTCCTTAAAGAAAATATGTCTACCATAATAACAGACTTTACTTATTTTCGTATGATCATGACTTGTTATTCGAGTTAAAAATTCATTTTAAACTTTAAACTTTATATCACTGAAGGCAAATAATTTCTCCCTTAAGAAGGAAGAGAGGACAGAATGAATTAGGACCTTTATTTGCTTAGTTATTTGATAACAAAAATCTCCTTATTGAGCTTTCTGCTAATTTGTTCGGTTCGAAGGACCAAATTCCCTATATTTAATTTATCCTTTATATTATGTAACAAGTAAAAATGTTATGGTCGGTCAAGCCCTAATATGTTATACCCTAAACCACATTATTGGTTATAAAAATAAAACTTCTACGAAAAATTTATGGACGGCCCTTGTATTTTTTGGTGTCTTATCTATGGTTATGTGTGTAATATTTTATTATGTTATTAATATTTATGTGAGATTTATGCGTTTTAAAAGGATTTTTTCTGAGAGTTATATGGGTGTTTAAAAAATTATAGGCCGATCCTCGTATAATTCCCTACAGGGTTTTTGACTTATATTTATCTTAATTTGAATGCATTTGATATTAAGAAGATCGGTTGTATGACATCTATGAGAAATAATTGAGCGATCCTCGTATAAATTGGCACATTGTTTTAGAATATTATAAGACTTGTTTCGTTTGTATATTTAGGGATTTTATGGACTTAAAATTGCATTCCAGGTGGAGGGGCATTTGTATGGGACCTATATGAAATAATGAACCGATCATAACCAAATCAATAGGCATTGGCCTTGGGCCCAAATAATAGTACGTGCCAAATTTGATTAAGTTATCATCAAAACTCCGACCGGCAATTTGCGAACAAGCTTTACATAGACAGACAGGCAGATGGAGTGGTGGTAGGACTATATTTTCTTCCGTTACAAACATCTGCATAAACAACACACCTATAGTGGTGTAGGGTGTGAAAATCTGGCAACCTCAAAAAAAACCAAATGCATTCATTCATCACATTTAACATTTAACAAAAAATATATAATTTATATTTCTGAATTATTGTTTATAACACATTAATTAATAAACAGTAAATACTTTTAACATTAAATAAAAAATCAACTTCAACTTGAAAATAGTAGTTCAAAAAAAGAAGAAGAAGATTTGTAATAAATTGAAAATAATTTACAAAAAATAAATGTATGACAAGTATGTTAAATAATAAAACTAAAATAGAAAAAATAAATAAATATTTTTTTGTGTAGATTTAAGAGAAGGTAAACAAATACTTGAGTTCATATCGAATGGAACTGGTAGGTGCGTGCATGTAGTTAAAGTGGCAAAAACTAATAAAATGACTGGTATTTCAGTTTGTTCGGCTTATAATTCAATCAAAGAAGTTCATGTTATTGTTGTTTTTTTTAACCAAATCTAAGTTTAAAATTTAAAAGTGGCCATTAAAACAAATCATCACCATTCGCTGTAAAACTAAAGTAGATTTTGTTATTTAAATTTTGCAACACAAACACACAAACTCACACAAATTGATCCACAAATGAATTTGCATAACAATTGGAAATTATAATAAAACAATGTTTTAGAGATAAACAAATGAAGATTTTTTCCATTCAAAATTTATTGATTTTTATTTTTCTTTCGCACTAATTTTTTTATTTTTGGCACAAATAATCACTCGTGAGATACTTTTAAAATGTTACACTGGGTTTATTATACAAATAACCACCATTAGTAGCATCATATTCAGTATCGCTTTTAACTACGAGCAAACGTAATTTCTCATCTTTGGCATCATCTTTATCTTCCGCTTTTAATTGTTCGGATGAGTATAAGGGGTAATTGGTGTAACCTTGTCCTTGAAAACTGGGATAAACAAAACTTTGTGTAATTTGAAAGCTTTGTGGTGGTGGGTATCTTTGACCAGGAAATCCTTGTCCAGGGAAACCTTGTCCAGGGAAACCTTGTGGAGGAAAACCTACACCTGGGAGCCCTTCTGGGGGAAAACCTTGTCCTGGGAATCCTGGTTGAGGAAAACCTTGTCCTGGGAAGACTTGTGGGTTAAAACCTGGATTTACAAAACCTTGAGTTGGTCCCAAAAATCCTTGTCCAGGTAAACCTTGTGGAAGGAAACCTTGACCGGGGAATGGTCCACCGCTAAAACCTTGTCCAGGAAAACCTTGAGGAGGCAAAGGTCCAGGGAAACCTCCTGGCAAACCATTAAAACCAAATGCAGGATCTTGTTTAGCATCTTTTGTAAATGGTTCTAAACTATCCAATTTCAAATCATTATCAGCTATTTCATTCTCCGCTACATCTGGTACAACAGCAGCTGTCTCAGTCACAACTTCATCCTTTTCAATTTTCACCTTGGCCACGGGTGGCAAATACATTCTGGATACATCTTTAACAACTTCAGTTGTTACCTCTGGAACAGGAGGTAAATACATCTTTGTTAAATCTTTAACATCAGCCCATGCAAAGCACATTAAAGTGCTGCATATTAGAAATTTTAAAAACTGAAATATGAGTTTCAATAAATTAAATTCATTTCACTTAATTTAGTTTTCATCTAATGACCAAAACTCACCATATTGTTTGCTCTTCTAATTCCAACTAAATTAACTTCTTTTCTTGTAAGAATGTTCTTTTTATAACCTTTTTTTTAAGCTTAAATGTGAGAGCTGTTAAAATCTATAAACTTTCTCTTGGTTTTGATTGATGAGTTCATAAAACCATCAATTTGTTTGATTTTTATGGTCAAAAAAAGAAGAATAGAATTAAGAACATTTAAATAGTTTAAAATGGAAAAGGGGTCGACAATGTGATACTCTATTTAATTGAGATCTTTTAATGCTTAACATTACCGAGTACTTGGTTTTTGTAGATAATAGGAGTGTTGCCAACTAACATTCAGTTCGAAGAACTATAAACCTCTTTTTCTAGTCCTTCGAATTGGATCGCTGAATTTGTTTATAAAAAATACCTGTTTTACAGCCACACCATCTTTAGTGTCAACCTTTAGAGGATGTGGATCTGTAGCTTTCTCCATTAGCAATTTTGCAAATTAGCATAAATGTCGTCGGTTGATATTTTCTTTCAATTTGGGGTTTTCGTAAACGCAGAACAATTAATTGTTCTATCTGATAAATATAAGACGTTCAAAAGATTAGATAAAAAATTATATGTTGGCCATGCTATAACTTGTTATTCCGCGCTTCGAGGATACCATTCTCGTATATGCTGTTGCTTTTTATTCTTTAATATAATTCTCTCCACCATTTAACTATTCGCGGAGGAGCATGATATCTTACTATGATTTTTTTAGCATTGTCCTGTTTTCTTGCTGTTGACGTAGAGATCTGTCTTTTGGCGAAACTTGGTGATAACAATCTTCGTAGTTTGTCCAAAGGTTTAAATCATACCGGATCTGATAAACCTGTCCGCTAGTCAAGCAAGTAGATAGATCAAGTATAGACAGGCTAAACGAATACAGAGGTTCGTTTGAGCATTGTGATTCACATAAGGTCTTGGAAATTATCACCCCTCCTCTTAGCTATTCGTAGAAGAATTGTCCTGTGATCCAGCTCTTACTCTAGTTGTGATATTGCTTTGTAAAAATTCACCAATAGTGTGATAGAATATATCACATAATATAAATACATTTTAAACAAATTACTTTAACTAGATCGACATAGCAAATAACCATGATTATCTAGAACTTGTTCTCACTATGGCTGCTGATTTGAACAGCATGGAGTCTTCAGATTTTTTGTTTCTATTTTTTTTCGCGATTCTATATCGTCTATTTTCAACTTTTTTCATATTATAAAAAAACTTTTACCGTATTTTTTATAATGAAGTTGTATTTAATACACATACATAAATTAATCAAAGATCTTTAATATCTTATGTCCATTTTGACATGAAACAACCTAAAAAAACGAACGATAAGACTCAAATTGGCTTTAAGTTTTTTAAACAACAAAAATTGTTTCTCATCAAGTTTTATTTCTTTTTATCGTAATTAAACTGGTTCTTAATTGCACAGTGGATTGATTGGATAAGAAAAAATATTATATTCGAAACAGTTTTTTAGAAGTTCTATTATGGAAAAGATTAAAGCTTAATTGGTTTCAAAGGTCTCAAAAATATCTTGATATAATTTCCGCCTCCCCCACTTCTTAAGTGACAAAATTTAACTTGGGTTAAATTTAGATTCACCATTAATAAATAAAACAGAATTCTATTAAATCTTTCAGTGGATAAAGAAATACAATAATTTTTTCAATTCCGAAACTAAAGAGAAAACTTTCAAGTGTAACCGCTTAGAAGCTACTAGAAAAATAGTAGAAGCCAAAGCGATACAAATATTTTTAGAGTTACATTTGACAGCCTATTTACCACATCAGCTAATCCCATTGCAATCTCGCACAAATTGCGAAGTAAAAATAAGGCCTTCAAAGCATCAACCGACAGTATTGGGAGTATGAACAAAGACATCTTATTAGATACGTATGAAACAATTGGTGGGCCAGTGATGAATTATGCTGCTCCAGTGTGGACTCCATTGCTAAGTGATATGTTGTGGAAAAATATTAAAAATTGTCAAAATACAGCCTTAGGAACCGTAACAATGTGTGTCGAAATGTCTTCAATTTACTAACGACAGTAAAGGAAGATTCTTCCAATTAAGAGACACAATCGAATGCATAGTTCTTTATAGGATGACATTGGAGTCTCCACCGAGATATGTACAAAAAGATATTAACATATATTCCAACAGAGATAACTTACATATGTTCAGGATTCTTTACATCAAAATCGTATATGACAGCTTTAAACGACATTCACAAAGACGTATTAGATTCCGCGGTTTCAAGTTATTTCATACCGTAACTTGAAACGTTCTGCTTAGAGGCCGTCCACCGTCTAAACAGAATTTGTTGCGCACTTCAAGAGTAGTTCTGACACAGATGAGATCAGGATGGAGTAATAAGCTGAATACAACCTATTGTCACTACCGTTCTAAACATATATCCTGCATGTAGACAAAAACCACATGATACAGACATTCGTTCAACTGGCAGTACAATCATATCTCCCTCAGTCCTGAAGATCTATGGACTCATCAAATAGAGGTTGCTTGATTTCATAAATCAACTTAACATACCAAAACAATATTTCTGATTTCTTATTAATTGTAGTAAAAAATAATGTTAGTTTTATGAGAAATAAATTTTTCTATGGAATTGTTTGTTGCTGCTCAGGTTTCGAACAGCGAGTTATAGAGTAAATATAGCTTTTCCTATAATTATTACCAACTTTGAATTGAACAAGTCTTTAGAAATAAGAATGACAAATTAGTTTTATCTTTTCACTGTGTTGATCATAAGTTATTTTTTCTTTATAAATCATATCGAACTCCACCTACAAAAAACTACTAAACAAAAAAATCTCAAAAAATAAAATGAAAACTTTACCAAATACAAAAGATTTTAAACTCTTATTATTTTTTGTGTTGTAATAAAATAAAAAATTGATTCATATACAAATATGTAAATAAGTATAAAAAGGTGAGAAATAAAATTTGTTTAAATTATGTTCAAAATAAGAAAAAAACCCTCAAAATCTTAAAGAATAACTGAATCATAAGTTTTGAAATCATCTGCTTTATTCCCTAAACATAATCAAATATTGAATAAAATATACTTTCTTGAACTATTTCATCCATTTTTTCATCAATAAATTTAAGTATTAAAATTAAAATCAAAATGCTCTGACGACCTTAGGCTTCTGTAAAAAATTCAAAAATAAAACTTAGATTTATGCAAATTTTAAAAACTCTTAATGATTTAACTTAACCTCCGGTCAAATAAATTATGAGCACAACTAAGATGAGTTTATGTTTAATTAAAATTTCCGTTGAAATAATAAATTGTGTCAAATTAAACAAATTGATTTAAACTAAATACGATTGCATATACACAAATATATATAAAGATAAATAAATATTTTTAATTGGTCAAATAAGAAAACCCCAAAGTTCACACTGGCTAATTTTTTTTAGGTTAGAAAGTGTTTTTTTTGAGAGGTAAAAATTAAAATAAACGAATCTTAAAATATGTTTTACATTTTAGGTTTATAAAAAGGTTTGTAGCAAATCTTCATTCACACGTTGAATATTTATAAATGAACTAAAAATCCACAGAAACTGAAATTTATAAAAACGTTATTAAATATTCATAAGAGATTGTGATTGTTAGTTATCAACAAACAGTGAAATGTTTTACGAATGGACGGGTATGTATTCGGCTTATAAAGATCATGTATATAACCATATCAGAACAACCGCAGTGGTTTTATATTTCACCGTATTAAAATAGTAACATGATGATGGCATCCCTAAATTTATATTTCAGAGTATGGAAAACTTGGAGCAAAATCTTTATTTTCAAATGATCTTAATTTTTAATCTTCATTTATGAAAATAAATAAAACTCTTTTTCAATTAAAATTTTTATCTTTATTCTTTTAGTTTACTCTTCTTTTAGTTAAAAAAAGAAAGAAGACTATTTTTTAACTCGCTCAAAATGCGAAATGGTTTAAAAGAAAATAAAAAAAAATAGAAAAATTATTTTACATACACAAGCAAATTTCTTGCTGCAATAAAATTTACTATTACATATAACTTATATTAGGAAATGCAATAACAAAAACACGCAAAAATTCATAATAAAAGTTTTAAATTAAAATTAAACTCTTTGAAAGATCCGATCTTATGAAGAGTAAAAGAGTCGAAAACCGTACCGTGCATATAATCCATATAAAACATTTACTTAGCATTGAATATTTGTTATTTTAATCATTTTTACAATGATCTCTTAAAACGTGAGTAAGTTTTAAAGAATGACACTGGCTATAGTAGACCTATATCATAGAGACCGGACCAAAGGGAGAGACCGGACCAAAGGGTCTTAAATGTTCTTTTCAATCTCTGAATAAACTTATCAAACAGATAGTGCATCTCCATTTAAAATCTATCACACATTTGGACACCTTTTTGTGATCTTCATTTCTCTTTTACAACGCAATGATTTGTTTTCGATAGAGACAGGATGTAAATACATTATGAAGTTTTATAAATGGAACCAGCCTTTTCTAAAAAACCTTCCTTGATGCAAATTTAGGTGTTTATAGAGTCCTGTTGTAATAAATGATTGGTTTTAACTGCATATTGCTTACAATACCAAGAACTTTTTGGGAAATTGTGACTGATTTCGGGCCCTAAACTTTTTTAACCTGTATTAGCTTTAGTTTTGCGTAACAAATAGTTAATCGCGCTACTTTTCCACCGGGTGTGTTTGAAAATGCTTTATATCTTTTCGGTTTTAGAAACATCATTCCTTC
Organism: Cochliomyia hominivorax; assembly: GCA_004302925.2. Lineage (NCBI taxonomy): Eukaryota > Metazoa > Arthropoda > Insecta > Diptera > Calliphoridae > Cochliomyia > Cochliomyia hominivorax. The sequence goes on from PYHX02000495.1 coordinate 44,460,157, forward strand.
TACCCGAGCCAGGTTTTCTATTAATGGACAAGTTCTCTCGGCACTGATTAACAACATTGTAGCCAGTTTGACAGCATACCTCTGAGCGCTTGACCATCTTTTTGAGGTATCAAGTTTGGTTTTGTTGGAAATATTTAATAATTTTAGTACGCACTTTTTTCTGATTAATTATTTTAATCAGATTAACAATATAACTGACATAACTGACATTGTATACATTTGTGAGTGTATACACGCAGAAAAAAATGCATGAAGCAAAATCATCGTTGAAAACATAGTTGATTTGATATTGTCTAAATTTTTTTCATTCTGTTAAAATTAAACATTTTGAAGTTTGGAGTGAAATAAAAATGAACATATTCGAATCTTTCGATATTAATTTATTATATTATGCAACAGTAATTTTTAAAATTACTTTTTAGTAGTAAAATTACAATGAAAAAAAACTATGGAGCAAAATCATAACATTGTAAATCTTAAATTAACCTTCATAGATAAAAAAGTTTCATTTAAACTTATTTCTGGGAGGAATGTATACTTTTTCATCGAGATATCTTAAAAACTGTTTATGTTGAAGTGGTTTTGAATCGAACGGTATACTGTGATGGCAGCACACATCATGGAATAAATTGAAATTTGTTCAATAAAAGTTATAATAAGAATAAGGTAGCGTCATGTTATTCAAATTATAAAAACTTCTGTTGATTTCGCCTAATATTATCTCAGAGACATTAACGACATTTTTGCTCATTGAAATTTATAAAGCGTTTTTCTTCTGATAAGAAAATTATGCAATAATAAATAAGCCCTCTGCCTTAATCGGCATTCTATGCGAAGGACAATCTAGTCAAAGGTTTTAGAGTTAAATACTTTCAATATTTTTTCGATAAGTAATAAAACTGAAGTGATTTTCAATACTTTTTCAAATTCTTTAGATTAAAAATATAGAAAAATTAATATTTCTTCCTGTAGTTATTAAAATTTTTAGTATTGTTAACTATAAATCAAGTTCATCTAAAATTCATAGATGATGAAATAAATTAGATCATATTTTCATTTAAATAAATGAAATTACTTATTAAAATTAGTTTATTGCATAAAACGGATGAGGAGGATTATAAATGAAATATGTTATTAACTAATCAATATTTTAATTACAGATATAAATATTCAATCGAATAAAAAAATTATACCAAAACTAATTTTAAACAGTTGTTTTAATCGCTCTGAAATTAATTATTAAGCAAAATTTGTTTTTATTTAAACAAAAACAAAATACCTCTTTATACTCTCCACCACCACAAGTGGTGAAGAGAATATATTAACTTTGTTATACCGTGTGTAACGTTAAGAAGAAATCATCTCAGACCCCATTATGTATATTTTTATTCTAACATCAAACTGAAATCTGAATCGATTCCATCTGTCTGCTGCCTGTTGCTGACACACTCACAATCAATTACCGAGCTCAATGAAATTTGGATTGAGTATTTGTAATAGTCCTGAGACCAGCAAAATTAGTATATTAAAGGCACTTCCATAAATGGATTCTAAGAGTCGTCTGGATTTCATCTCGAAAAGGAACAGTTGATGATTTCGCAATAAAAAGTGTTTGCAGGGATAACGTATTTACTTCACACGCATTTGTGGAAGAGGGTATTGAAGATTCGACATAGCCGAGTATAGCATTCTAACTTGTTAAAATTCATATAATTTATGGCGTTAACATTAATGAAACAATAAAAAAACAACTAAATTTAAATATTTTGATAAATTTGACGTAGACATCCACATGCTGCTATTTCCAAAATACAGGGTGTTAGATATACCAGATATCTATAGAGATAAACAAAATTTAAGCTCTTTTTTTGTTTATACTTTGTGTATATATATTTCAATTAATAAATCGTGTGAATATTTAAAAATCTTTTTAATTTCTATTTTAAGTTTTAATATGTTAATTTAATACAACTGTCAATAGTTAATAGTTACAAGGCTATGACAGTATCACAATAATACTAAAGACCAATATTATGTCGTACAATAATATTAAATTTATTGATTAATATTTAAATGCGTTTTTGGGTCTATTGTTTAAAATTTTTCAAATGTGAGTTAAAACGATTTGTTTTCTTAAATATTTATGCGATATTTTGTCATTTTTAATTAGAATTTTATTTAAATTTTAAGCCAAAAAACCACAAATAGCAAATTAAGAAACATAAAAATGTAACGTGTTTTATAATTAGTATATAATTAGTGGTGATTAATTATTTAATATAAAATTAAGGCATACAGTTACCAGCATAAATAATACTTAGAATATTTAGTATTAAAATAATTATATTTATTAAATCACAGGCACATAATCATCAGGTAAATATTTTTAATCAAAATATAAGATCATCATTAAGTCATATCCGGTTCGAAGGACCATTAACAAAAGACAGATTTTATAAATAAAGTGGATATTATTATTAAATGACAGACTATATAACACTCTTATTTTACCAATATATTACTGAACGATCCTCGTATATATTTTTGGATTTATAATAAATGGTGCAATGCACTATTATATTCCTAATCCTCTTATAATTAAGCACATAGTTTCAAAATATTATAATTCTCATTATAAGACTTTTGTGACCTTAAACCCCCATTTCAAAGGGAAATTTCTTTGGAGCTATATGTAATAATGGACCCATCATCACCAATTTCAATAGGTGTCATTCTACCTGCAAACTTTATCTCTAAAATTGTGACAGACAGCCAGATAGATGGACACACGAATTTCGTAAAATCGTGATTCTGTGACGAATGATATAACAATATTTTTCTTCCCGTTACAAGCATCTCCAGACAACAAAACTAGTATTGCTAAAGTTCAGATGAAAGACCACTATTTAAGTTCAATTCTTCTATCAAAGCGTTTCCTATAGACTGACAGCTTATAACAGACTAAACTGAACTTAAATGCGGGTAGCTTCCATTTACATATACTGTCATTCAAAATGTTTCACATCATAATGTTCCTAAAACACAGCCATTAAAAACTATCGATTTTAAATTCGAATTACATTTCGTAACAGTATGATGTATTAATCTATTTTAAGCTATATAAATCTTCACATCAGTGGTTCATATCCAGATTGAAGGACCATAATAAATTGCTAACCATATGTAAATGTAATCACAGGTCTATATTTTGTATTCAAGCGTTTTAATTTCAAAGATGATGCTTTATTCTTATACAGAGAAACGCATAAGTCTAGGTACCATAATTTGATTAAATAATTTTATGAATATAATTCAAATATTATATTTTTATACATATTTCAATAATTTATTTAGAATTTATTAAAAATTAAAAGTTTTAAATGTGTTCAACATAATAAAATAAAAAAGGGAAACTTTTCAGTAATTTTATATTCGTGCACTGCAAAAGTATAGGTACTACCTTAAATTCTTTACCAAAACTCAATGGCAACTCCATATTTTTTATAAAAATTGTTAACGGTAAATTAAAATCGTATTTGAAATAATTTATTATTAAGTGAGATTAGTGAGTTTTTAGGCAAAAATTCACTAATTTATAATGACTCGCAAAGAATTGATTTAAAGAATTATTAAAATCATTAATTGAAATAAAATATAATAAAAAATTTTCTATTTAAAAATGCTTCAAAATAGCTAAAAAGTAAGAAAACGTTGGATAAAAGTATTTTACAGATACCGTACGCAAAGCTATAGACGAAGTCAGATACAAAGACGCACAACACGCATTTGTGCATTAATTATATAAATAGTAACAACCTATTGATTTACACATATTTGTTAAAACAATTCTCAAGCGATTTAACATTTTTGACTCGGACGGATGTACTTTCGTGTGGAGAGAAAGATATAGCGCTTAATCTAAAGAAAGGTGTTAGTGTAATGGTATTACTTCCAACAGGACAATGATCCTAAACTGTCGCTGATGTGAAGATGTGGTTTTCCTGCAATATTCCGCAAATGCCTAATGCTCCTTCACGATTTGGAAAAAATATTTCGTAGCCATCAAAATAAAAATATATATTCAAAAACTTTGGTTGTGAGTGAAGGGCAGCACATATTAACAAAGCATGCATTGTACATGCAATGTCAAACCTTAAGGAATATCCTACTAAGAGTTAGTTATAACATTTTAATATATTTTGCATTTTAAAATTAATTTATTTTCTTTTTTGACGGTACCTACACTTTTGCAGTGCAAAAATATAGAATTACAAGAACTTTTTATTATTTTATTTTGTTACTCATATTAATATTATTTTTATTTTATTATAAATTAAAAACAAGTTAATCAGATATTTTAAAAAAATATTAATTTTTTAAAAAATGTTTACTTAAAATTCATAAAATACTTTTCTTAAATTATGGTACCTAAACATATGCTTTGCAATGTAAATGCTGTGTGTGGTAGCACATTATTATGTTTATCCATTTTAAAGACCATAAATCAATTCCTGATTTTAAAAGTAAACAAATTTTGCTATTATAATCATATATACAGACTTCATTGTTTTACATCCGGTTCGAAAGACCAGGAAGAAATTCTAAATTAACACTTTCTTATTTGCAAATCAGTGAGTTGAGAACTCAATATATATGTCTAATTCGTATATGTTATATACTGTTCGAAGGACCATAGAAAAATTCCACATCTTACAAATAAAAATTGTTCTTATATGTTATACTAGCAGACCCGGCAAACTTCGTATTGCCAACAATTGATGAGGGCGTTCACAAAAATTCAATATATACTTTGAATAGGCGAAACTTTACCCTGGTCTTATCCGTCCTTGAGAAAGTAGTTGGGACTAAATTTGAAAATTCTCGCTGTTATAATTCTTTAGATATTCGATAATAAATATTTGTTTTGTATGGACAATACCCCTCCTCCAGGTCTTATCCATCTTATGTTTTGTCCAGTAAAACAGTTCCATGAGAAAGTGTAGGCATATTGTGAAAATTTCATCAAAATTGATCCAGCCGTTTTAGAGTTGATAAGTTTCATACATACATACATACATACATACATACATACATACATACATTCATACATCCTACATTATATATTGAGATATTCTATGGGATTTGAAATAATTTTCTTTTTTGCCATTAACTTAATGTGCCCTTATTTACCACTTGAGCTTGATCACTTTTTAACCACTGTTCATTATAATTTTATTAATCGACAACAATTTATTTAATATTTAAACGAATTCATATATTTTATATATCAATCGTTGTCATGTCAAATTAGATAAGATTATGTTATTAAAGGTTGACTACCAAACTAAGTATATTCGATATCATTCATATTTTATTTTTAGAGGCGTCAACTTAACGATCCCAAAACATATTTGATTGATTTACAAATTTCATAATTTGCATAAAATAAATTTGCTGCTTTTTCCCAATATTTATGAACAGACCACTGTGCAAATATACCATAAATATTCATATGTAAATGCAAAATAATAAATAAATATTTAATAATATTAATAACAATAAAAATGTATTTATGCATTTTTTAATAATAAAAAATCATAATAAAAATATTTATTTTTAAATGCCTTTTTGGGAACACCTGAGGAAATGACAATATACAAGTCACTTATATGAATGTGGGTCATTAGAGCTACAAAAGGAATAAATAGAATTAATACTGAACATATTTAGTGATAATGATTGTGATAAAGTATGGAATTATAGATCAAAATTATTAACTTTACATTGAAATAAACAGCAAACTTTTGAAGGCGTAAAATGTTAAAGAAAAAATCTATAAAAACTATTTCTTTTTCAATGTTTTCAGCCTATTTTTTAACTGTAAAACAGTGTTGACAACGTTTTAAAAAAATTATTTAAGAAAAGGCAAGAAGGTTATTTATTCAATCGTCGAAGTTTTTATTTATGAATTAAGTCTTTTATTCAGCTAAGAGCTTTTAACTTTAATGAGTAAAAGAGATATTTGATTTCCACTTACAAAATAAACTAGCAGACCCGGTAGACTTCGTTTTGTCCCAAAAAATAATGACTTATCTGTCCTACGTTTTATCCAGTGAAACAATTCCATGAGAAAGTTGTCGGTACCAAATTTGAGAACTCTTGCTCTAATAGTTCTTTAGATATTCGATAGTCAATATTTGCTTTGTATGGGGGGTACTTCTCCCCCTGGACCTATGGGATTTTTTATAGCTAATATTACTTTCGGGTATTTTAGGATCATTTTGTGAAAATTTCATTAAATTTGTCCCAGCCATTTTCGAGTCTATACGTTACATACATACATACATACATACATACATACATACATACATACATACATACATACATACATACACACATACATACATAACATACATATATACATACATACATACATACATACATACATACATACATACATACATACATACAGATATTTTTATGTTATAAATATATTTTCCAAAAAACAGCTTTAATACTGTAATACTATAACTGTAACATTTCATTTCCTCAAGTGTTTAGAAAGATGCCTCAATAACTTAATATTCCTTGAAGAAACAAAGGGTCTCAACAAAGCTTACTGCCAGTGTTTATTGTTCAATTGTTTCAGGTTCTAGGTGGAGAGCTTTGCTTATTTTCATTCCCACCATTTCCCGTTCTCAGTATTTATCTATACTGGTTATTAAGCTTGTTCTCTGCTTTTAATTTTGGAGTTTTGATGTAGCAAACCATATTTTGAATATTTGAAGAATCACGTTTTCGTCTGCACTCGGATTCTTTCAATTCAAATTACAATAAACATTAAACAACGCCGCAATCGCCTAACAACAACATTTCGCTAAAGAATCATTTTATTTTTTTTGCTGGTCCTTCGAATACGATGTCACTGAATAACAATTAAATCATTTGTATAAATGAATACAAAAATTAATGAATTTTTATCAAAATGCAGAGGTTTTATCTTTATCATAAAAACCAAGTATTACGTTTTGCTTTATTTAAATTGGTCCTTCTAAACTGATAAATTATATGTGATATGAACGTGTTACAATTAAGTTTATTTCAAAAAAATAATGACGGATGTAAACTTAACCTTCAATGAAGCGCTTCTAAAGAGTTATCTATTGAAAACCAAAATAGCTTTATAAGCGATAAAATAATTTTTTTAAAGCGTAATTAAATAACAATTCACTCATCAACTGAATCATGGGCCTACCAAATAAAATACAAGATATTTATTTTACTATTCATTAAAGTTAAAATATTTGTATATATATTTATATACTCATATATTTAAATGGTCTGAAGAAATGTCAAAATAAATACACTAGAAAAAAAAGACATGGAGCAAAATCATCGTTAAAAACATAGTTGATTTGCAATTGACTAAAATTACTTTTAAATAAGTAAATATAAAAAATAATGAATTTAATGAGAAACAAGTTGATTTAAATTTTTTTTGATCTGTGAAGCAAACTTATACTGCATAAAAATTAAATTTTACAATAGAGATCAAAATGACGGCTTGGTTTTTTTCCATGGAGATTAATTTATGGTAAAACGAAAGAAAAGTTTTGTTAAAGAATTTAATTCAAGGTGTCCCAAAACTGTGGCAAAATTTTAAATGGAGATGGACCAACCTGCTCGAGCAAAATAACAAAAAGCATTGTAAAATGTTAATGAAAAGGTTTCGAAAAAGAGTCGAAATTTCAACACTGGTGATTGAAACTTTAAAAATATGTATTTGTAGAAAAAGCATTAAAAATAAATAAAAATTTGTTTAAATTAAAAATTTTTAAACCATAAATTTATCGTCAATTTCTGTAAATAGTAAAATTATCGTCATTTTTTTCAATTCGATAACTCATTCCAAATTTTCTGTAAAACGAAAATATATCGTGAATTTTCTTTATATTAAAAATTCATCGAAAATCTTCTTTAAAAACAAAAATTTATTGTAAATTTTCTTTTGATCGGAAATTTATCGTAATTTTTTTAACGAAAATTTATCGTAAATTTTCTTTAAAACAAAAATTCTTTCTAAATTTTTCTAAATCAAAAATTAATTGTAAATTTGTTGAAATTAAAAATTTATCATAAATTTTCTTTATTGTAAATTTTCTTAAATCAAAAATTTATCATAAATTTTCTTTAAAACAAAAGTTTATCGTAAATTTTCTTAAATAAAGAATTTATCGTAAATTTTCTTAAATCAAAAATTTATCGTAAATTTTCTTTAAACAAAAATTTATCGTAAATTATTTTAAAACAAAAATTTGTTGTAAATTTTCTAAAAAAATATTTGTTGTAAATTTTCTTTAATTAAAAATTTATCTTAAATTTTCTTTAAATTAAAAATTTATCGTAAATTTTCTTTAAACAAAATTTCATTGAAAATTTTCTTTAAAACAAAAATTTATCGTAAATTATTTTTAAAACAAAAATTTGTTGTAAATTTTCTAAAAAATATTTGTTGTAAATTTTCTTTAATTAAAAATTTATCGTTAATTTTCTTTTGATTAGAAATTTATCATAAATTTTCTTTAAATCAAAAATTTATCGTATTTCCTTTATTTAAAAATTTTTCGTAAATTTTCTTTATTTAAAAATGTATTGTAAATTTTCTTTAAATAAAAAAATAATTTCAATAATTTAAATTTTCTTTGTATTAAAATATATACATGTTAAGAATTTTTCGTTTTCACTCCTTATCATACGTACATATATACATGTTTCCTTTAAAATAATAATTAATAATTTATCTTCAAATTAAATACAAAAGTAATTAATACAAAAACTGACCAAAAAAGATCTCAATATTAAGTTTTATAGCAAAAGGTATTATAAATTATAGTTAATGAAACATAAAAATAGTAAATCACTAAAATATCTTATGTGTATAATATTTAGGGATTTATTGATTTTATGTTGTTTTTGTTTTAAATTTCATAGTTTTAATTAAATGAATCTTCATTTCAGAGAGTTTACAATAAAGTGTTAATTTGGTTTAGAGGTGAATTGTAATACAAAACAGCTGATTTTGATTTGCTATGAAAGCCTTATACTAATTGAGATAAATTTTATGATGAAATTTAAAGGAATAGACAAATTATTACACAAACACTTCGTTGGACAGCTTAAAGTGGCGCCTAAGTGTTTAACGCCTGCGCGTGTAGCAGCAACAGGCCCTGAGCTTATAAAATATGACGCGTATTAATGGTAGCAAATTTGCTTAAAAGCATATATGTATTTAATTCAATTTGTCTATTCAGCGATGCGTGAATGTAAGCCAGTTATAGGTTTTGCACCATTTTAAGTATATTTGGCTGGCAGCATTTACACGCGTCGTTAATGAAGAAGCTATTGATGATAATGGTGTTGATATTAATGACAGCATGCATAAGAGAGACCCTCACGTTTTCTGGTCAACAGTAGATTGTTGTAGTATCTATGGCTTTTGTCTTCATTCATTTATTCAGTAAACCATTCAAAAAATTTAATGAAAGAAAAAACTCAACTCTCACATATATACACACACACACTTTTGCATAAACGCACTCAAATGACCACTCGATAGAGTTAGACCTTTTTGGAAAGACCCAACCAACATAAAAACTATCGTTGCTTATAAAATGTCATGCTCAACCCAGAGGGATCATCAGTTTCGATTTAACATTTGTAAGCTGTACAACCGAAAACCGATAAAACAATCGTCTTTAAGCAAATTTAAAACAAAATGGTTAGTTAAAATTTGTTTCCAAATAAATTATAATAAAACAAATAATAATTTTACGATAAAATAAAATAAAATAATTCAACAATAAAATACAACAAAAGAAATGAATAAAATAGTGAACAATTTTACACAAAAGTGCTCGTAAATATAAAAACTTAAACAAATTATGAAGGTGTTCAAACAAATGGATTACGAATAAAAACACCTTTAAATATTGTTAAGTGTTTAAAAAAATGTGTTTCGTAAATAATAATTTGTGTTTTTCTTTTTATTTCTTAGAAATTTTTCATTGTTGTTACTTTGACAAGTTTGGCTACATTGGCCTGTGCTAATGTTAGCCCTGTGGGTAGTTATAACTATCCAGCACCAGCATCCACCGAGGTAGCCGCTTATAATCCCAAACAATCTTCGTCGGGCCAGAGCTATAGCCAGCAGAGTTACAGTCAAACACAATCTCAGGCTCAAGCTCAAGTTCAATCAAGTGCTCAAATTGAATCAATCAAGCCTTCTGTACCAGTAGCCAGTTTCTCTATTCCACAAAATATGGGTCAAGAGCAAAACTTTGCTTCTCAAAGTTACTCAAATGCTCAAGCTGGTGGTGCTTATAACTATCAATCCTCAGTACATCAACAATACTCTGCTCCAGCTGCTGCTGTACAACAACAGCAAACTTACCCTGCCCCAGCAGCTGTACAACAGCAACAATCATACTCTGCACCACCTGTACAACAACAACAATCGAATGCTTACTTGCCACCTGCACCACAACAGCAACAACAATATGCTCCTCCCGCTCCAGTTCAACAACAATACTCAGCTCCTGCTCCTGCACCAGTTCAACAACAACAATCTTATTCTGCTCCAGTTCCAGCTCCAGCTCCAGTAGAACAAACCTATTCTGCTCCAGCTCCCGCACCACTTCAACAAAACTACGTACAACAGCAACAATCATACGCTGCCGCTTCTCAAGCTCCAGTGCAACAAAGCTACTCATCTGCTCAAGAGCAATCATATGAAAATAACCAACAACAATCATTTGGTGGAGTTGAATCAACTGGCGCTGTAGATAATGGTGCTTACAACTACCCAGCTCCTGCTCAACAACAACAATCTTACTCTGCTCCTGTCCCAACACCCGTTCAACAATCGTACTCAGCTCCCGTTCCCACTCCTGTGCAACAAAGTTATTCTTCGGCCGCATCTGCTTCTGTAGAAACTTCTGCCCCTGTGCAACAATCTTATAGCGCACCAACACCAGCTCCTGTACAGCAAACAGTTTCAACTTCCTCTGCTGTTGTTGAAAGTGGTTCCTACAACTATCACCAAGCTGCCCCTGTACAACAACAATATTCTGCTCCTGTCCCAACTCCAGTACAACAACAATACTCTGCTCCAGTGCAGCAAACTGTATCATCTTCCGCTGCTGCTGTAGAAAATGGTTCTTACAATTATCAACAGGCTGCTCCAGTACAACAACAACCACAATACTCTGCTCCCGCTCCAGCTCCTGTACAACACACAGTTTCATCTTCCGCTGCTGCTGTAGAAAGTGGTTCATATAATTATCAACAAGCTGCGCCAGTTCAACAACAACCACAATACTCTGCTCCCGCTCCAGCTCCTGTACAACAATCGTACTCTGCTCCCGTACAACAATCGTACTCTGCTCCCGTCCCAGCTTCAGTACAACAATCTGTTGCCACTTCTTCTGCTGCAGTCAGTGGTTCATACAACTATCAATCTGCTGCCCCAGCTCAGCAACAATATTCTGCACCCGCTGCAGCTCCGGTACAACAGTCATACCCTGCCCCCGCCCCTGCCCCAGTACAACAAACCGTTTCCACGTCAAATGCTGTAGAAAGCGGTTCTTATAACTATCAACCTGCTGGTGCACCAACTCCACAAAACGTGCAATACTCTGTACCTGCCCCACAAAAGGTTACCTTCCCCACACCGGCTCCAGCCCCAGCTGCTCCTGCCCCAACACCCGGCACAATTTACGGCTCAAATGGTGGTTATGTCTATCATAGATTCTAATTGAAGAATTTCTAAGAAATTCTATTTCAATTTTGAAAAGAATGTTGTGATTTCAAAAAGAATTGTTGAAGCGTCACAGCAACAATTCTTGCATCATTATTTTGTTTTAAATCTGCATTTTTTCGTGTTGTTATTAACTCTTTATTAATATGAATTTTTGTTTTTGTTATTTGTTTTTCTCATTTAGGATAATTTTTTTCAAACGAACTTATTTGATTAAGTAGTTACATTAATAAATGATTTACACTATTTTTTGTGATAAAAAATAATGGCATTTTAATTGGGGATCCTAATCGTACGAGCTTAAGAATGGATTAATCGTATAAAGCTGTGATGCTTTATCGATTTTTTGTGAATAATTCTAACTTGTTTATAGTTTATTGTAAGCCTGAAGTTATGCTTCAAATAATTTCAAGTCAGACTTAATAGCGTAAAGCCACATTAGTATCGGTTTTTGGTTTAGCGTAAGAAATCATGAATTGACCCTTGTAGCATTTGATTTTTGTACAAGCAAAATCATAACAGAAAAAGTTATGCTTCATAGATAAAAAATGTTAATTCAACATTGTTTCACAATAAATGCAATTTTTTGTTTTGAAATTTTAACACTAAAAATTTTAAATAATTATCGTTGTATAATTTTATATTTTAATATCGAAATATTCAAATATGTTCAATATTTTTTCAACACAAACTAAAAAACGTTTAATTTAAACTTAATGAAAATATTTTTGGTCAATCTCAATCGAAGCATTTTTGTACTGATTCTCTTAAAACTTTGAAACCAAATTTTTATTTACAAAAAACCTTAACAACTTAAACTAATTTCACTTATTTATTTTTTAGTTTAATTCGCTTTCAAGTTACTTTTCGGAAGAGTATCTTATATAGGAGTAATCGTTATTGTGGACCGATCTTAATGAAATTTGTGCAAATTTTGAATTTAATTTGAGCTTAAAACCCCATTTCGGAATGACATTTTTAATGGACTGAATATAACCAAATTCATTACGATATTTGTAAAAATTCCAACCAGAAGTTTTCATGTTCTGTACGTTACAAATATTTGTACGGAATGAGGATACATTAAGTGTAGAACACCAATAAGGAATCATTTAAGTAATTTTAGTACTTCAAAAAGTTTCAATCTAAAAACAATTTCAGCGATCTTAAATAAAATAGATAGATTTAAATTACATAAAGTTGTATGTACTTCATTATCGGTTTATGTCGGATCTGTAGAGAAAAGTTATTGTCGAAAAAGAACATTAATTAGGACGCTTAGTATGTATCTCCTTTTATTAGAATGTATGTGTTTAATAAATGTATGTATTTGAACGTATCATAGATAGAAACGAATTTTATATAGTTTCCTCAATAGCCTTTAATGCTATAGTGAGTTGATCTTGCATCTGGCGTAATGTCTTCCTTCATGCGGTTTATATAACTGTCAATCATTCATAAGGGTTCGAAGCAAATGTTTAAAGCATGAAAGAATTTCACAAAGCTTGACATAAGCCTTAACGCATCACTCATACTTGAAGCGGCAACACACTGATTACAACCCTGTGAAAGTTAAAAAAAAGTTCCATGCCTAAAATCCAAGTGTATTTCAGGAACAATTGAAAAAGTTAAAGTAAAAGCGATCAAACTGACGTTAACACCGAAATACCAGAGGAACCTTTTTAATGAAAACACTTTTGAATCTTTCCATTATTAGATTTTTTTTGTAGAAACAAATCAAGCACAACGAGATCGCTTCATCAAAATTTCAGTGAAATCGAAAATTTAAATTTGAACTACAAGATCACTTACATTTCATACACAAAATTAGTTTCTATGTGAAAATTTCGATAATTTAGAATTATCTAAGATATTAGATATTTCATCTATAAATCAAGCCAAAATTCTTATAATCTTATCATTTTATGCAAAATTGTTTTTAACAGTTTGTTTATCACAAAACATAACCATAAATTAAGCAATAAACTTTAAACAAAAATAAACAAATGAGATATTTATGTGACATATAATTAATTTGGTTGCGAATAAAAGTGAAAGAAAAATACGAATACGTTGAGAATCTGTAAATTAAACGAAAAAATATTGAGTTTGAATAAAACCCAGTGAACATTGCTGAAAAGACTAAAAGGCACTAGTGCTGTTTTAATGGCAGCACTATTGATCGTTTTAAAGCCTAACAAAATTAACTTAAAAATTTGCTGTTCAAAACCAAAGCATATGTAATCTTTTGATGTTGATGAAATGATGGAGCTTTCCAAGTTTGGTTCCAATAAACTTTTACTGTTTTTCCAGAAACTTTATTCTTTTAATATGTCTCAAGACTTCAAATTTATTAATGTTCAAATGATATAATATAGAAATTAATTTTTGGCAGGATCCTTAAAATCAACAAGAAACGTGTAAGAATGCTATATTCGGCTATGCCGAATCTTCAATATTCTACATCACAATGCATGTAATATACGTTACTGGACCGATTTTGATAATCTTTAGAATGTCAATGAAGAACATTTCGTCCAATGTTATAGCAAAAGTTTATTCTAATTTGTCAATTTATAATTGACAATTTTAAGATGATTCATATTATCGATCTATATTTCTTAATGTACTGAATCACTTTCGCTGATTTTGTATAGGAAACTGTTCAGTTCTATAATAAATACTCAACCCAATTTTCATTTTGCTTTGTCAGTTATTTTGAATGTGTGCGTGCCAGCAACGAAGAATATTCAGATATTGAATTAAAGAGTATTTTGCAAGAATATATTTAAACACGGAATGACAATGTTGATATACCCTTCTCATCACCTGTAATGAGGATGGAGAGTATAAAAATAGTCTTTATGATTTAAAATGGCACAAAAATATTTTGTCGCAGTAGATAAATGTTAAAGTTGCTTGGGTTTCGAACAGCGATTTTTAAAGTAAGTTTTGCTTAAATTTCTAAAAATGCTAATTTATTTTTACTTTTTTTAATTAGTCTTAAATTCGATTCAAAAATAAAATCTAAACAAATATGAAGAAAATTGTGATGTAGTCGATATAAGTGTTGTACGGTATTAATTGATCCATAGGATTCGATATGATCTGACTGATTATCTATATATGCAACAAATTACTCAGATCAGTTATAAAGACGACAAACAGTTGTCGCTAACAATGGACAATACCCGAATTGTTCACTGGGTTATTTTTAACTAGTTGCAAATCTATAATTAAATATCCAAAAAATAAAATTTTGTTTTGGAACTTTTCAAATTCCGGTTTCCGATTAGATTGATTTCAATTATTTTTTATTTTTTTTAGTTAATAAAATATTAACATAAATATTTTTTTGTTGCTTAGAAAAGTGGAATAAAAAGTTGTTATAAATATGTTTATCAGACAGAGAAAGACTGTCATGATGTTTATGAACTTTAATAGAGCAAGTTTATATATGGCAAACAGTTCTAACTACAATAATGGAATAACGGATATGAGATACATCATCATCATCATCACGATCATCATCAATAATTAAAAATATATTAAAAATATGACTGATTTTATTTGGAATTTAGTTTGTGATTTGTTTTAGTTCTTAAATTATTCGTATAAATATCAATGGAATAAAAATTGTCAAAACAGTATCAGTAGTTCTATTCAAGCAAGCTGAACTTCTAATAAGAAAAAATGGTTAGTGAATTGTGAAAAAGTAGTTCCATTTAAAGGATTAAAAAATAGAAATAGTATATAAAATAAAATCGCAATTTAACCGCAAAAAAAAAAAAAAAAAAAAAAAAAAAACTATAAAATATTTCAAATTAACACCTTTTTATGTGTAATTTGTGACATTTCGAAAATATTTAAATTATTTTAATTAACGGTCATTAACACTGAATTATATTGTCAACAAAAAAAATAATTTCCATTTTTTCCAGAATTTTTTTGCCGCTATTTTCTTCGCTTGTGTTGCCTTGGCTGCTGCCGATGTCAGCCACTTGAATAATAAATATTTGCCACCTCATAGTGGAGCTGCCAGCAGTACTCATGAACATTTTGAATCCGCTCCTGCCAGCTTTAATTTTGGTAGTCGCAGTGACTTCTCCTCCGACTCCAGTTTCTTTGCTCCCGAAAGTGCTGCCTCTTTCTCTTCCTTCAAGACGGCTGAATACCAAGCTCCTGCTACATCTTCCTTCGGTACTGGTTCCAGTTTCTCTGCTCCTGTTGGTGCTAGCTCATTTGATTCAAGGTCTAGCTTCTCTGCTCCTGAAAGTGCTGCTTCCTTCTCTTCCTTCAAGACTACTGAATACCAATCTCCCATATCTAGCTCTTTCGATTCTGGTTCTAGCTTTTCTGCTCCTGCAGGTGCTGCCTCCTTTGTTGCTCCGGAAACCACCAGCTTTCCTTCTGGTGCCAGCTTCTCTGCTCCTGAAACTTCAAGCTTCTCTTCTGAATCTAGCTTCTCTGCCCCACAAGGTGCTGCCTCTGGTATTGATACTCAATATGCTGCTAATGGTGGTTATGTTTATTAGATTGCAAATTATATAATGTTAAGTGTTAAATGACATTTTCTAAACGAATATAAATAAATTATTTATTTATAAAAAATAGAATTCTTTTAATAATCTTTCTTAATTTTTCATTTCCGCTCCTGAAACTATGCATTATTTTTTTACAGTTATAAAGCTAAGTTGAACATTCAAGTTGGAATATCTGTTGAAAGAATTAAACAGATTTATAAATTGTAGTTCCACATAAGTTTTTAATGATAAGAAGAATTTTTAACATCTAAGTCTAGATTATTCAAGGTTAATGACTTAAAAAATAAAGTCTGCACTAATCTGTGTTTATAGGGATCGGTCTATAGTTCTCTGTATACTCAATACACCTGAAACCTCTTGAAAGCTCATAAATCTTAAAAAAAGTTGCAATAAAAATATATCAGCAGATATCATAATACCGAATAATTCTATAATCGGTTCATAATTTCCAATAGTTTCATTACGGTTGGAAATAATTCAGTTTTGTAGTCTTGGAGATACTTTAATTAATTTTTTACAGTCAAATCGAGAACATCCCGATGTTAATCTTACATAAGGGGTTATTTAGTTAAGATAAATTTTGGATGCATATACACCGACTTACTGTAACGCATTCTCGTAAAGATTAATGTGGTAAACAAAAGGTGGCAACGAATAATCCTCAGTGTGTAATAATGAGGAAGAATCATTTCAGTCAGATATATTTTTTATTAAAGCGAAATTTAAGTCGATGAAGATGAAATATCTTAATGAAATTATGGTTAGAGAAGTTGATCTAAAGGAGTTCAAGTTCATATATAATCAGGGGCGTAGTTGGCAACTCTCCAAAGATATTGACTTTTAAAAATTCGACAAAAATTCATTTGCGAATTGAGACAGAAGAAATTTTGTATATGGATTGTCCTTATATATCTCTTAGTCTTATATATTGAGAGATATTGTCATCGAAATAAATGTATGACCTATTTTAACCCTTGTTTTTAATTCTTTATATAATCTAAATTTGAAACCTTGAAAAAAAAACACTTTTTTTGCGATTTTTCCCAAAAAAGGTGGAAAACATTTATTCTCTGATAAAACTAGTAAATTTCCGTTATATCTACTGAAATTGTAGCAACATAACATTGTTTTTGTAAAAAAAGACTAAAATATGAAACTTTCGTCTAAACTAAAAAAAAACGTTGTTAAAAGCGTTTAAATCATAGTCGGGTCTTAACACCTATTAATTTTAATCAAAACTTTTGCAGTTATCACAAAATAATTGCTACTTAAACTCTGCAAAACTTGTAATTAAATTATTTATCTCATTAACTTAATAATATTAATTTTAAAATAAATTCCTGTTTTTAATTAAAAAAATTAAAAATGTTTTGTCATCAATAATTACAGTTTAATTTATATATTCTTGAAGAAGAAAGGAATTGCAATTAATTTATTTAAATAATTAAGATTTAAGTTATAAATCTCTTAAAATTTCTGTCCTTTTTTTCAGAAATTCTTCTTGTAGCCGTTCTATTCGCTCTTATTGCTTTGGCCGCTACCGATTTTAGCCACTTAATAACAAAGTGGAGCCGCTAGCAGCACTTATGAACACTATGAATCGACTCCGTTGGCTTTGACAATTTTCTTCGGAAACTAACAGCTTGTCAGCCACCGCTGGTGCCGGCTCTTTTACATCTAGTCATGCCTCCGCTTCTGATAGCTCTATCAGTTTTGGCAGCCACCGTGGATTCTCATCTGAATTGGATTCTTTTAAACCTGACTCAATTTCTCAGCCGCCGAAAGTGCTGCTTCCAGCTCATTTTTCAAAACCTTGGAAACAAGGCTCCTGAACTTTCAAATCTGAATCTAACTTCTCTGTTCCTAAAGTTGCAGCTTCAAAATTACTATTTAAGACTAGTGAATACAAGGCATCTGTCACCAGTTCCTTCAAATCTGAATCGAGTTTCTCCGATCCCAAAACTGCTGATTCCGGTGTTGATACTCAATATGCTGCTGATGGTGGTTATGTTGATTAGATTTGAAAAACATTTTACATTTTCGCCCAACAATATGGGCGATGAAAAAAAAAGCTTGTAAGAAATTGTTTTGGTTATTTTATTCCAGAAGTATTAAATGTAAATCTGAATGACTATTTGAATTACTTTCCATTTAACTTATTTCATAATTTCCCTACTTTTTTAACAGAAATAACTTTTAGGTTAAAATGAGGCTAAAGTTAAGCGAAACTTATTAGAATTGAATCTAGAGTTTTCAATAGTAATATTGGATTTTAATTAAAGCGATGTAAGCAAACATTATCCTCTGATAGTCACTAATTCGTCTCTATCTTGACTCAAGTTTTCAAAGTAAATATTTTTGGTATTCTTAAATATAAAACTCAGTTTCTTTACTAAAAATTATCAAAATGCTGCACTCATGACAAATAGATATAAAGTGAAAACGCAAGTCCACCTGATTACAGTTTTGTTATTGTGAATATATCTGTATGAAATCCACCATTTTCACTAAAATGGTGGAGAAATTAAGTACAATTTTGTATTGGCAAGATCAGCATTCACGTCTATCAAAGAACTTATATACCAAAATATTGTATATTTCAAACCTGCAGAAAACGTCTACGATCCATAATCTATTTTTTGTTAATTCCAATTTTAATGTCATTCAATAGTAAACATATTAAAATTGAAATCACCAAAAAACTCAACCAAAATATTATTAATTGTGGGCGTGGCATTCAGCTAAAAACAAGTATTTGGACCAATGATTTATAACAATAGAAAACGAGATTCTGAGTTCTAAGGAGATCGTCCTAGAAAGTACTAAACCAACATGAACCTATCTGAAATGGTTGGGGAAATTAAGTATTTTTTAAAGAAAACTGTCTGTAGTAACAAGTTTATTTAGCTGAAATTTCGGGAAATTGAACATTTTGGATCTATTCGAATCTTAATCCATAGAGTCCACATTTATTGTACAACTGGACAAAAATTGTTGTTATACGCTACAACACGACAAATAGTGAGAGGATCTATTAACTTTATCATTTTGTTTGAAACGCCAAGAAGGAATGATATATGACCCATAAAGTTTATATATTGTTGCGTTAAATCAAAATCTAAGTCTATTTATCTATGTCTGTCTGTTTGTGTGTCTGTCTCTTTGTCTCTCCATTGTTGAAATGCTTACATCAACAATAACTGTGATATCTCAAAAAAAAATTGATCTATTTAATATCGGTAAAATATGACATAAGAAAAAGTTAAGGACTGTTATCTGAGACAACCTCCTAAACTGGAAAATTTTGAACATCGACTTTTTCTCCGGCAGACTGATTTTCCATTTAGTGGAAAACGGAATACACTATAAATTTGTATATAGGGCATCGGTAGGTGATATTCCCAATACAAATAAGTCATTCAATATCGCATATCTTAATAATACGGGAAATTTCAAGAAATTTGACACATGGGATTGGTATCCCCTCTAGCAAACGAAACTTTAATATCTCATATCACTGAATCATTTAAAGCTAATTTCTTGAAATTTTACCTTAATAATGAAATACTGCAGATTAACAAATGTTGGGTAAGGCACTGGGGGAGTGATATCCCTTAATAAACGAAATTTTTAATATCGCATACCTCTGAAACTCTAAAATAGTTAAATTTTATGTAGCATATAAGTTTAGGATGGGGCATGAGTGAGTGGTAACCTGTTATAAGATGAATTTTTAATAAGTTACTACAAATATCTCTAAATTGATTGTGGTGGAGGGCATTAAAGATTCGACTTGCCTCTATTAAAATTAATACTTTGAAGATATATTTAAAGTTTAGAGTAAAAATTAGTCAAATTCGACGGCGTCTGCATTTGTCCATGTAGGATTTTAGATACAGTATTTAAGTTAGAACATTCTACGTAAAGAAAACTTTCAGGAAAATATAAAGTTTTTTGAAACAAGATCAGTTTTATAGTTATGGATATTAATTCAATAAACTGACTGAAAATTTTTCACAATTTGGGAAACTAAAAATTCAAATAAAAATAACTCAAAAACCATTAGAAGAAAATAGTTTATGTCTGAAACTTGGAACTTTTTTTTAAGGTCTCATCGGGGGCTACGAAAAATCAACACATTTTTTGAATTGTCTATGAAAGCGATGACCGAGATAACATTTTCTGTTTTCAAAGCTAAAGATTTATATCCGAAAAATCTGTTATCACTTTACGATATGAATTAAATGAATTTAAAAAAAATAAAAGTTTCAGTTACCACATATGACTTGGAATAATAGAAGAAGTTGCAAATTCAAAAATGGATTGTATAGAATTTAATGGACTGTATTATCAAAGGTGAAAGCCACAAATACCTTTTATATAACCCAATATTTATTCTTATCTATATATATATGTATTTTTATCACAGTCTTATGATAAATATCTGAAAATCATTCAAATAGTTTAAAGTACACTGTCTCTTTAAATTAAACCAACAACTAAATATTAGAATTTCCCATATTTATGAACTCATTCCGGTTTTTTTATTTTTGATTAATTGCAAAATAATGATAAAGTTTTTTTTGCATCTTCTTCTTATACTCAAAGAAAATGAAAGTAAAATAATTTGAAATAAAACAGAAATACTGCAGATTTTCGGCCATAAAAGGAACATATATGATGATGATCTTTTTTTTAAAGAACAAGTTTTTGTTTTAATCAAATTTGCTAAAAGTTAATTCTACGCATTATCTATAATGCATTAAATAATTAGTTTAAAAAATTAGAATGTTTTATAAATTGATTCCTCAGAAATAGTATAAATATCAATTAACTCTAATTGCAAAATCAGTATCAACCGATTTGTTCAAATCTACAGTACAATAAATTTACAAAAGAAAAAATGGTTAGTGTCACAGAAAATAATCTAAAAAGGATTAAGCAATTGATAAATTTCTTTCATCTTTATAGAAATTCTTTATCGCTATTTTGGCTGTTGTGTCTTTGGCTGCTGCCGATGTCAGCCACTTGAACAACAAATATTTGCCACCTCATAAGGGAGCTGCCAGCACCACTCATGAACATTATGAATCGGCTCCTGTTAGTTTATCTGCTCCAGCTGCCGCTAGTTCTTTTACATCCAGTCAATTCTCTTCACCTGATGCTAGTTCTGTCAGCTTTGGCAGTCGCGGTGGATTCTCTTCAGACTCTTCTAGCTCCAGCTTCTCTGCCCCTGAAAGTGCTGCTTCCAGCTCTTCCTTCAAGACTGCTGAATACAAGGCTCCTGCTTCAAGTTCCTTCAAATCTGCATCTAGTTTCTCTGCCCCTGAAAGTGCTGCCTCCAGCTCTTCCTTTAAGACTGCTGAATACAAAGCTCCTGCCACCAGCTCTTTCAAATCTGATTCTAGCTTCTCTGCTCCTGAAGGTGCTGCTTCCAGCACTTCTTTCAAGACTGCTGAATACAAATCCAGCACCTCAGATGCCTTCAAATCAGACTCTAGCTTCTCTGCCCCTGAAGGTGCTGCTTCCTTCTCATCTTTCAAGACCACTGAATACAAAGCTCCAGTTTCTAACTTTATCACTTCTGGCTCTGAATCCTCTAGTTTTTCTGCTCCCGAAGGTGCAGCCTCTGGTGTTGATACTCAATATGCTGCCGATGGTGGTTATGTATATTAAATTGAATCATAAAATGTTGTGATGCGAATTCAGAAATGCAAAAAACAATTAACAAAATAAAGATGTTTGAAAAATATCAATAAATCATTTAAATTTGAATTTTTAATTATTAGAATTTGAAAACCGGTAATCCGATCATCTGATTAATTTTGATAGTCTAATGGAATAATTTAAAACTGGTTGATTTCGAATTACGAAGTGGAGAATATAAAGATAGTAAATTCGACTAATATTTCAGAATTTAACAGATAATGAACAGTAGCTTTAATGGTTTCAACAGAAATTAGACAATCTAATCACACAGAAAAAAACATGAAGCAAAATCAACGTGGAACATAGTTGATTTGAGTTTAAATAAATTTTTCTATAATTTAGTTTAAATTAAATGTTTTTACGTTTGTGGTGAAAATCATTGATTTTTTTCTGTCCGATTTAGACCTCGATTACAGACAATTTTTACTATATGACAAAAACAAAATTATATGTCAAAGAAAGATATTGATGTCAATATTTTATCAGATCCAATAATAAACCTAAAATGAAATGTGTCTTAGAAAGTACAGCAAATATAAATTCTTTAAAATAATTTTATTTAAAAAATCCGTTTAATTTTGTATCTAAAAGTCTAATAGGAACAAATTCAGATCCACTCGAATTTGATTATTTTTTCAAAGATCTTTAAAGATTTGACTTTATTAAAGATGAGCGAAACCCAAGACTTTTGAATAACGTCGTTCCTAGTGGTGAATTTTACATCACTGTTTAAAATAGTGACAGTGATCGTAGTATTTCAGAAGAAATTAATGTTTTTTATTATTTTTTTATAAAAGATCACGGAAAATTAAAGACGATAGTGGACATTGTCTCTATAAGAGTTCACACTGTGCACCTTAGGAAACGTATAATTTTTATGTAAACTTTAAGTAATTTTGTTGGGTACGTTTTCGACCCTTGTTTTTATGCTTCGTAAAATCAAAGAGTTTTATTTTAACGCTCTTTGAAAAGAGTTTAATCCTAAAAAAATTATAAAATAAATAAAGGAGTGAAATAGAAAATGATTTAAAAAATTAATAGTTCGCAATGAAGAGTATAAATTAAGATTATTAAAAATAGATTTTACTCCGACTTTTCCATGCTCTGGAAAATTACAGACTGCCAAATATTATGAAATTAAATGAGCGGTTTAAATGGGAATAATTAGATCTGTGTGCGAGTGTGATAACAATAGACAGATGAAGATAGCTGAATATCCTTGTGCAGTCTAAGATATATTCTTTTTGGAGTTCGAAATGGAATGACCAAGTTACCTTTTTAACTACTTGTAGCGGTGTGGCGGCGATCATTAAAGAATTGATATTTGAATTGAGCGATCTTTCGCAAATTTCTTCCTCATTTATACCAACATATTATTGTCAAAAATACAAGCCAGTAACCCTAAAATATGAGACTCCCCCTTTAATATTACGTAAGTTGGGTGATTTCTCTTTTGGAGGAATCAGTACAAGGCATCCTTGGAATGCATGTTCTTTAATCTCCTCAAACAAATATTCTTCTCAAAGTAAGAATTAATTGTTTCTGCATAACTGAAATTTATATATTTTATCGAATAATCGAAATTTAATTTTGAATCAATAAAATAAAAAAATATTAATCCTAAAACTGAATTTAAAATTTAAATCAGTGATTAGATTTGAAAGTTCTCTACAGTGATTAATTATTGCAATAAAACAATATTTTATTGTTTTCTTATTATTGATGAAATGAAATTAACGTTCTTATAAAGCATTTACTGCAGTCAATATTAAACATCGTTTAAGATAATATAACAAATCGTATGTCAAGTTAATCAGTAATTAGTGCAATACTTAATGCAAAATTGCTCTAAATAATTAATTGATAAATTAGAATGTTATTGAAATTTTTGCGCCAAAAAATAGTATAAATAATGATTAAAAATAGTTAAATCATCAGTATCAATTATAACTTGAACTTTATCAATAAACAAAAATGGTGAGTTTATAGGAACATAATACTTTTTCTAATCATTAAATTATAATTGGGATTTCAGAAATTCTGCGTTGTTGTTTTGTTCGCCATCATTGCCTTGGCCGTTGCCGATGTCAGCCATTTGAATAACAAATATTTGCCACCTCATAGTGGAGCTGCTAGTAGCACTCATGAACATTATGAATCAGCCCCCATTGGTATTGACAAATCATCATCGGAAACTGATAGCTTCTCAGCTCCTGAAGGTGCCAGCACTATCACTTCTAGCAAATATGCTGCTCCTGACAGTTCTGCCAATTTCGGCAGCCGCAATGGATTCACATCAAAATTAGATTCTTCTAAATCAGACTCCAGCTTCTCTGCTCCTGAAAGTGCCGCTTCAACTTTATCATTAAAGACTACTGAGTACAAAGCTTCCGCTGACACTTCCTCCAAATCGACCTCTAGTTTCTCTGCTCCTGAAGGTGCTGCCTCTGGTGTTGAAACCCAATATGCTGCTGATGGTGGTTATGTATATTGAATTTAAAAATTTTGAAATGTTTTCTTATGCATAAAATGGCAACAAAGATATTGAAAATATATATGTATAGAATTTGTCTTCTTATTATTTTAATATCATAGGGAAAGCATTATTTTATTTATCCCTAAGGGCTTAGAAGAGCAGGGAGTTTATGGCGAATCTTTTTAACCTTTTAACTTTTAAGGCGACAGTTTGGTGTCAATATTGGTGGCACAGGATCCAGTAGCTCCTAATATGTCAAAGAGATCACGAATTTATCTATTGATCTGGTTGTCATACAGGTTGTTCAACCTAAGATCAGTGAAATGGGTTAAGCTGCCGAAGTGATGTTTCTTAGCAGTAAAATTTACTAAAAGTGTGACAGGAGATTAGATAGCTCCTACTCAAAAGCAAAAAGAGTTTTTTAACCAGACAATATAAAATCATAATTGCTACTTGTCTGAAAGCCATTTTGGCATTTAAATTTGACTGACAAGTCTAAAAGTCAGTGGAGAAAAATTAAATTACTCACAATTATATGAATGCGAAAAAAACTTAAAATTTTCACTGTAATAGTTCATTAGATGTCCTACATGAATAACATTGTAAGGCTACCATTCTCCTTCATCCTATAGGCCTCGTATTTTTCGACGTCATTCTGTTTCATAGATAAACAAATAAATTTTAAGCTTTAGCTATAACATTTCGTTGGTTATACGACAAAGGAAATATTAGATTTGCATGTGACAACCTCTTCCCTGATCATATCCGCCCTATCTTTTCAACCCAGCATTATAGAGGTGTATCTGCTTTCCTATCCGAATTCGATCCGTTATTTATTTTCCCATTAAACAATTATGATTTCAAGCCCATTCAAAGATATCATATAGAGGAAAATTTTCACTCTTTAATAAAATCACTAATATCGTAAAAATAAACACGATGACTTTTGTTTGAGAGAACGTACTTATGAGGCTACGATTGCCCACTGACCATCCCAATGATACTTAAACAAGTAAGAATATAAAAGTCGGTTAAAACATAACATTACGGAGCAGATATGAAAGTTTTTGGACCTTGGACCTTGTGGAATTTTTTTATAATTTGTACTTGTATAAAAGATATAAGATTTACACCGTTAATGGTGATTTTTGGAAGTGAGGCTATAGGATGTTATGAGCCGATTATTATAAAATTTGTTATAACATAATTGCTGTCATATCTGTGTCGACTTTTTAAATTTAACATGAAGATTTGGAACAATACAATATTTGTGTTAAATTCGGATGGGCATGTGCTTGGAAGCTACGATTGGCTTCGTCTTTAGGTCAAAAAAATTTTGACCTTCAAACATTTTCCTTTCGAGAACGTTCCACTTCACAAGTCCACTACTTTGTATTGTCATTTTAAGCTTTTATATTCTTAAACATTTGGCATTCAACGAAATGTTCAAGGACTTTGATAGATATTTTGAAACTTTGTAAGGATTTTGTACTATATTTGTCCTAGAACTATAATACTTCTATCATTATACCGTTAAGATTAGTAACATATTTTAAAGCTTATAACATTGTGTGAACTAATTGTGACCTTAAATCTTAATTTAATAATTGCAAATTAGATCTTCATTTAATTACGTGAATCAATATTTCTAAAAACGGAGATCTCATATATCAAATTTTTAATGGAATATTTATTTAAAATTATCGAAATAATAAAGAAATAAATGTATATTTTTATGTTTAACACAATTAAACAATTTCAAATAAATGTGTGAATATTTTATCTATCACTCTTCTTTTACCATGCCTGACTTTTAATATTAACTCTCATTTTCAGAAATGACTTAAATATCGATGGCAAATCTATAACTGCTGTACCGCTCTCCAATACAAATGTTGGCTAATAGATATATTAAGTTTGTTATTCGGTGTGTAACATCCCAAAAGAATATTTAAGACTCCTAAAAATATAAGTAGTGAGATCGAAAAATGCTTAACATGCATATATTTTAATAAAAATGAAACTAATAAATTTTCAGTTTTAATATTTTTATTTCATTGAAATTATTATTACAAGAAAAATTGTAACCATTAGTGATGAAATTTTGAACCCTTTTTGGAAGCCCTTTCATTAAAGTTTTTATAGTGCTTTCTGTCACTTTGCTTGAACAGATAGTCCATTTCCGTTTTAAACCTCATCAAACAAGAGCCCAATATCTCTCCACTAACCTTAGCTTTGGAGGACTTGTATCTTTACTCTAGTAAGTAACAGAATGACAAATCAGGTCAAAATTAAGTGGACACATTATGAGGTCTTATGGAGGTAGAATTTTTTTGTAATCATTCCCTGTATTCGGTTTTTAATACCAAATAGTTGCGAAAAATCTGACATTAATAATAATCTGTTGATTATTATACAGGAAGAATTTTTGACAAAACTTGACTTTAATTCTCGTCCTCTGTTTTTGGTCTCTTAATTTTTAGCTGTATTCCTATCAGGAACTTTTTGAGTCTTGTAAGCTTTCAAACCTGCATTAGCATTAACTTTTTGTAAAACATTATCCGCGCATTGACCGATCTGCTTTTTCCGGATGCGTTGGAGCTGTTTTAAAAATGCTTTTCTATTTTAGGCATCATGTGGGCGGACAAGTTCTCCTGTTGATACATTTCTCTCTGTTTTCTATGTGACTAATAGGACTAGTTTACTGGTGAATGCAAAGTGGTGCAATTAATATTATTAAAAGGTATTCGAAATTTGCCTTAACCGATTCTAGAATTCTAGACTCTTGTTAAAGATTAAAATATTTTTGTTTTTTAAACTTTCACCACTACAAATAATGGTGAAGAGGACGGTATATAAACTACGTCATTCCATGTGTAACGCTAAGAGTTAATCAGCTCGGACCTCATAATGTATATATATTTTTGCATCAAACCAAAATCTGAGTCGATTTTGCAATGTCTGTCTGTCTGTTGTTGGCATTAGAAATGAGCGATATTTTCATGATTGTGATTTAATCACTGTTATTGGTAAATCACTGAGCATAAATTCACGATTCAACTAAAATGAAAATTATTCATTTGCTACGGTGCACAGTGTGAACTCTAATAGACACTTCCATATTAAAAAATGGAGGGTATTGAAGATTCGGCATAGCCGAATATATCATTCTTAATTGTTATAATTAAAGAAATTCCGGTTTTCAAATTAGATTGATTGCAATTTTATGATCTAATCAATTTGTTTATGTTCTTGGTGAAAAATGAAAGTAAAACTTATTAAAATAAAATTGAAGAAAAAGTTGTTATTGCATATAGATGAGAATATTAATAGAACAAGTTTTATTGAATTTAACCAAAATAATAATTACGCATCTATAAGTTACCAAAAAAAAAAAGATGATTGGATTTAACATAAAGTTTGCAATGAATATATTATTTGAAAAAAATATAATGTCATTGCGAATTATTTCTCCACAAAAAAAGTATAAATAACAATTAATAATAAATGGCAAATCAGTATCAGTGGATTCTATCAGCAAGCCATACATACATCCATTAATCAAAATGGTTAGTGAATTAAAGAAATAATTGATTCAGATTAATTAATCATCAGGATATTTACAGAAGATCAAAATATAAAAAAAAAAATCAAAAATAATCGGGACCTATGAAAGACCAAAAATTAGTTCGATTTTGAACCATATAGTGATATTTGTCGAGCTAAAATTGCAAAAGTGGTTTCTACTTCCTTTCATCTTTTTTAACTTTCTTTCTATTTTGATTTCAGAATTGCGCCGTTGTTTTGTTTGCCGTAATTGGTTTGGTTGTTGCCGATGTCAGCCACTTGAACAACAAGTATTTGCCACCTCACAGTGGAGCTGCTAGCAGCACTCATGAACATTTCGAATCAGCTCCTTCTAGTTTTGGATCAACTGGCTTCGAAAAATCCAGCTTTGGTTCATCTAGCTTTTCAGCTCCTGAAGGTTCTTCCTCTTTCACATCGAACCAATATGCTGAACCTGATAATTCCATTGATTTCGGCAGTCGCAGTAGTTTCTCTTCTGATACCTCCAGCTCTTTCAAATCTAGCTTCTCTGCTCCCGAAAGTGCTGCTTCTTCATCGTCCTTCGAGACCAGTGAATACAAAGCTCCTGCTGCTAGCTCTTTTAAATCTGAATCTAGCTTCTCAGCCCCTGAAAGCGCTGCCTCCTTCTCATCCTTCAAAACTACCGAGTACAAGGCTCCAGCTTCCAGCTCTTTCGAATCGAGCTCCAGCTTTTCTGCTCCTGAAAGTGCTGCCTCCAGCTCATCTTTCAAAACCGCTGAATACAATGCTCCTGCCTCAAGCTCGTTCAAGTCTAGCTCTAGCTCTTACAAAAAAGAGTCCAGCTTCTCTGCCCCCGAAAGTGCAGCTTCCTTCAACTCCTTTAAGTCCACTGAAT
This sequence comes from Cochliomyia hominivorax, assembly GCA_004302925.2. NCBI lineage: Eukaryota > Metazoa > Arthropoda > Insecta > Diptera > Calliphoridae > Cochliomyia > Cochliomyia hominivorax. Next base: position 44,489,145 of record PYHX02000495.1, read on the forward strand.
ACAAAGCTCCCGCTGCCTCCAGCTCCTTCAAATCCACCTCCAGCTACTCTGCTCCCGAAACTGCTGCTTCCTATGTGGCTCCCAGCTTTTCTTCGCGTTCCAGTTTCTCTGCCCCAGAAACTGCTGCCTCTGGTGTTGATACCCAATATGCTGCTGATGGTGGTTATGTCTACTAAACTTGATATATTGTATCTTAATGGAAAACAATAATAAAACGCTTCATTATCTTTTTTTTTAATAAATATTATGATCCTCTTTATTTTATTTCTAAATATTATGATTCCTGATCTTCAACAGACTCATCCGATTTGGCTAAATACAAAATATTATTCTTTTTCAATATGCGACTATTGGCACCCTCGGCATTTTTAACACGCAAAGGTTTTGAAGCTACCACATCCCAGGGTTTAATATAATTATTTGTAGGCACATGAGGATGAGGATAATCTGTGATGAAGTGATATATTAAAGGTTTTCCACTTTTTTCACGTATTACCAAATCTGAAGTTTGCACATACACCTTTTCACCCACATTTGTATCAATTTCATTAGAAATGGTCTTAATATCGTTTGCACACGATAATGTAACTCCGTAAATCAGGCAAATTAAGAAAACCATGTAACATTTTTCACTCATCATGCTGTGAAATTAATTAGTGGATTTTAATTGATTTATATATCTTACGTTTTTTATTGGACTTATTAAGAAAATACCTTTATTATTTGATTTAACTTTATTTTTCAAAATGTGAATTCACACTAAATTCACTCAATGTAAGTCCACTTTCTTTTATACCATTTCATATATAATAATACAAAATTATATTACAGACTATTGACTTTAATATAACACAATACGCTACAGGGTATAATTAGGAGATTTAGGTCAACTGGGTTATTAGAATTAAATAAAAATTTATTAATTCTGAAATTATATTCAAAGAGAACGTTAATTTGATTAGTTAGTTAGTTCTCTGAAAACCTTTCAAAATAACTATATTTTTTTTTCTGAAAACCTTTCAAAATAACTATATTTTTAAGTCAAACCTATTGAAATATTGATAGATGGCGCTCTATATCATTTTAAAGACTCTCAGGTAATCGGACAATTTTGGTCATAAATAAAGTCATTCAAATGGACTTTAATTTAATTTATTTTATGCCACTTCTTGTTTTCGTAATGATTAATGTCATAATATTGTATAAATGGAAGCGTATAAATTAGTCGGTTTAAAATCATTTTCGCGAGTTAACTGAAAATATACACACACGCACAAAAGTTTTCTTGTTTTTTTTAAAGAAAGTGACAAAATATTTAAGATAAAATTTATGGATGCACTTTCATTGAGTTTCAGTAACATTAAACTCATGTGTTACTAAAGAAAAAACAAGTAAAATTGTTATAGTCGGTCAAGTCCGACAATGTAATACCCTACGCCACATACGTCGTATATTATTATGATAATGAAATGTATGCATTTTGAAATGATTTTTTTCTGGAGAATTATTTTGGAGCCATTATTACGATATCAACGTATGTGTAAGCTTTATGCGTTTCAAAGTGATACTTGAAAGAAAGATTGTATGGAATCTATATTTGCGCATCATTTTAGAATATCATTAGACTTATTTGTGCAAAATAACGTGAATATCATTATGTATTTAGGAACACAAAATGTCCCCTCTTCGGAGGGACAATTGAATGGGGTTTATATAAAAAAGGACATCAATCAACTCAAGAATTAATTCGTAAAAGTGGTTCTACAACAATTTTTGCTGCCCATCACAAACATTTGCACAGCCGTATAATACCTCAACCATCTTCGTTGGTGTAGGATTCCATTAAATACAACGCTCACAGTGTTTTAATTATTTCTAAGTATTCGACAAACTCTCCATGAAAAGAGCAATTTAATACAAAGCAAATTTTTGTAAAAAGTGAATTTTTTAACGTGAAAAATTAAGTTTTAGTGAAAAATGCAATTTTTAGTGAAAAATGCAATTTTTAGTGAAAAATACAATTTTTAGTGAAAAATACAATTTTTAATGAAAAATACAATTTTTAGTGAAAAATGCAATTTTTAGTGAAGAATACAATTTTTGTGAAAACTGCAATTTTTAGTGAAAAATGCAATTTTTAGTGAAAAATGCAATTTTTAGTGAAAAATGCAATTTTTAGTTAAAAATGCAATTTTTAGTGAAAAATGCAATTTTTAGTGAAAAATGCAATTTTTAGTGAAAAATGCAATTTTTAGTGAAAAATGAAATTTTTAGTGAAAAATAAAATTTTTTGTGAAAAATAAAATTTTTTGTGAAAATACAATTTTTAGTGAAAAATGCAATTTTTAGTGAAAAATGCAATTTTTAGTGAAAAATGCAATTTTTAGTGAAAAATGCAATTTTTAGTGAAAAATGCAATTTTAGTGAAAAATACAATTTTTAGTGAAAAATGCAATTTTTTATGATAAATGCAATTTTCAATGAAAAACACAATTTTTACTGAAAAATGCAATTTTTAGTGAAAAATACAATTTTTAGTGAAAAATGCAATTTTTAGTGAAAAATACAATTTTTAGTGAAAAATGCAATTTTTAGTGAAAAATTCAATTTTTAGTGAAAAATTCAATTTTTAGTGAAAAATTCAATTTAAAGTAAAAACTGCGATTTGTAGTGCAATTTTTAGTGAAAGTGCAATTTTTAGTGAAAAATGCAATTTTTAGAGAAAAATGCAATTTTAGTTTTTATCAACGAATTTGAAGCGAAATATTTTTACCGAAATATTTTTAACAAAAAATTTTAGTGAAATATTTTTGACAAAAAAAATCATTTAAGCGAAAAATTTTTGTGTAAAATTTTTATTCAGTAAACATTTTTAGGAAAAAAAAATAATAAAAAAATAATTGAAAAATTTCCATGAAAAGGCAAGTTTTTTTTGGAAGCAAAATATTTTTTAATGCAACTTTTAGTGTAAAACCAATTTTTGAGAAAAATACAATTTTAATCGAAAAACTTACTTTTTGTAAAATTTTTGACGAAAAATGCAATTGCAAATTTTTTTGAAAAAAATTCAACTTTTAGTGAAAAATTATAATACAACCGAAAATTAGTTTGTTATGTAAATCGAAACTTTGAAGACCGTTTACTATAATTGGCCACATTTATTTTGATATCATTATACCAAAATATATCCAAAGAAAGTAGATTGTGTTAGCTTTCATATAAGGGTCCCTTTCGGAATATAGATTTTAGTTTATACAACTCTAAAATATGAACCAGTTTTATTGCAATTCGTCACAATTATTTTTCAAATCTTCAATACATGATACTAATTTGACTAATATCAGTTCTTATTTTGCTATAGTTCCCGTTTAAAACCCTTCCGCGGAAGAGGGCTTAAAGGCTTTAATACTTTTAAATTTTTTCCAATTTTAAAAAATTTTGTAAAAATATTTTTTTACTCCATGAATCTAATTAGATATTTATCGCATAAATAAAAATTCACAGAATTGTGTAAAAATGAAGGCGATAATTTTTTTTTGAATCCTGTGAATCATAATTTTATTTCTATCACATAGAAAAGTGATAGAAATAAACACTCTCTACTCGTTTGGAAAACCTAGCGCGGACCTTGGTCCAAACTTGTAAAAATCATTTCAGAATGTCATTTTTGATCTCCAATGTTGAGTGCAAACCACTGTTCTCTTATTTTTTATAATGTAAATGCAAATTGTTTTTTTGTTAAATGCTCTTACCTGCTGTTTATTGACTTCATCTCTTTCAAAAAAAAAAAAAAAAAAACAAATGCAGCAAGATATAAACACACATTCCACTACAATGTTAACTGTTAAAGCCAAAATTCAACAAAGATAAAATATAAAGCAAAACATTTTACTAAGAAAAAAAGTAAATAAATACAATTTAAGTAGCTTATTATGGTGGCCTCGTTTTCGATATCTTTTTCTTCACCAATACACACAAATTTACACACATTTATTTAATTTTTTAAGGCGAAAATCAAAAGTATAAATCGAGCTGAAATAACGCAAATAAAAAATTCTTAAATTAAGGTGTGTTTACAAAGGATGATTTTAATTTGGTAACAAATCTCGATATAGAAAAAACATAAATTGGATTTTCCCAGCGAAATCTTTAAGTAAAAGTTTTTGGATGTGATTTCAGAGAAGAGTCATTATTTAAGACTTTGGGCTTATGACTGACTACAAGAACCTTTCCTTTGGCAGGTTTTTTGGAGTAACGATCGATACAAGTTTAATCATTTGATTCTATACAACTGTACGTGGTTGCAATATTATGCGTTCAATCATTCGCCCGATTGCTCGTCCATATAATAGTTGTGATCAAAGGTGGTCTAAGGACGAAGCCTATTGATATTTTTTATGATCGACCCAGTGTGGCAGAATCGATTCTTTTTGGTAATAAATCTGTAACTTTTGATCGGTTGGATAGATTTCCATGAAATTGAACACAATAATGGCAGTGTGATATTATAACTTCAGCTTAAGTCCTTTTAGAAAAATTTCAGAAATGGATCTGCTATATTGCAATGAAATATTTTTTTTTTAATTTTCAGCAGTAGTTGACCTCTTGATTCAAAATTAAAATGATTTATTATAAGAATTTTATAAAGAATTTTAAGAAAAATCCCAAAATGAAATTATTTGGATTTTTGTCTATAGAATCCACATTTACTAGAGGTTTAGAAAAAGCCATTATCAAAAAATTAAAAACACCTTGAGGTTTCAAAAATAACTTTTCATTTTAAAATTCAGGCGTCGGGATTTTAGAATTTGAAATTCAATATTTTGTTTAAAAAAGGAATACAATATGAGAGGGTCTGGGCTTAGCCCTTATATCAAAACATTCTGTGTAATAAAGCCTTCCAGAAAAAAATATATTTTATATGTGTTTTCATGAAAAAATTATTATTTTAGATAAAAATTAATGATAAAACTTTTTCGATAGACACAAACAAAAAAATCGTAAACTGAAAATTTATTGTTTTTTGAACTTTAAACTGAAAACTTCAACAAAATCGGGGTATTACTTTCGGGTATATATTTAAAAAAAAAGTAACGCTTGAAAATTTTTGAAAGTTAAAAATTCAAATCCAGATGACTCGAAAACTATAAAAAACTATCAAGTGATATAAGAACTATACATATTTCATCAAGGTTTTTAAGGCAGTTTTGAAATTGAATAAAAATTTTAATTTGCGACGCTTTTTAAAAATGCTCCTCTTTAACTCCGCCGTTGGAACACCAAAAAGGTCCAAGTTATAATGTCACACTCCTCTGCTATCATTATGTTAAATTTTGGGCAAATCAATACAACATTACAAAATTATTTTCAAAAAACATCCATTCTTTCCCACTGTGCAGTATTTTATATACTTAATATAGGCTTCCATAAAAAACACCTTGAAATATTAGTTTGGAGTGCATAAATCTCACACAATGATATTTTGGTAGCTTCCATTCATAGTCCATAATGTAGTGTACAACAAATAAAGTTATAATCTGAAGGTCTTGACCGTTTATAACTTTCTTTTCTGTTTTTTTATGAAAATAAGTTGTCACCTGCAACTGAATCGTCGATATCATTAGCTGGTTAATGAGATAACGTTATTGACTGGAAATCTATTTCCACATCACACACTGCCACAATTTGCTCGATTATTGTACAATGACACGATTATAACCGATACGATTTCTGTCCATATTATATTTATCAAATCTGAATGTTATTTTATGATTAATGAAAATTGTTTATAACATTTTTTGCTGGGTTATCTTCAAAAGTATTTTGCAAATGATAACATAAAATGATTTCGGAGTTAGAAACACACATATACTTTTGTTCATCATGGGGTTATTAAAATGCATGTTATTTGAGAAAAATATATTGAAAAAGATTCTTTTAATATTAAATAATAACTTTTTAGCAGATTATGCGCTTAAATTATGAAAACTGTAACCTAAACCAACAAATCATCTAAAAATTCCTTGAATTAAGAACCAATGTCGAGGTATTTTTCAATAAATTCAAAAATTTTATTTAAATCTTCACATAAATATTAATTTTATAAAACTGACCCCTAAATGATTCATATCGCATTATGGTAATGATAATTAACAAAAACAATGCGACGGCATCTACAATCTCCAATAAATAGTATTCACATATTTATATATATTTTTTTTATTATATTTTTTGTCATTTATTAAAAAAAATGCTCTTTTATCAATCAAAATAAACACATAAAGCAGGTGAATAAACTCATGCACAAGAAAAAATAAAATAAAACAAGTAAAATTGCTATATTCGGCTGTGCCGAATCTTAAATACCTTCCACTACTACCGCAATGAAAATATTAGCATCAATTGAAGATATTGCACCCAAAAAGGTGTTGCTGATGAACGTATCAGGAAAAAGGCCTCTATAAAAACTACAATGAAATATGGTAACATATTCTTGAATATAACGCATATAGATGTATAAATATTGGTACCGAGCTATAGATGTTAATGGCCGATTTAATAAAAAAATAATGTTTTTTTTTCACATCAAAAGCAATATTCAAGAAATTAGATACGTGTCTCAATTTCGATGGAACTGTTTCATATTTAAGAACCTTTTAAGCCTAAAACACCATTTCGGTATAATAAAGGTGTTATAACCAAATATGGCCCTATAATTGTCAAATTATATTCATATTCTGAAGACAGTTTAAAAATTTTGGATCAAATTTAAAAAACTTTTCTGGGAGGGGACCGTAATTGCAAGTAGGGCCTAAGAGCAATAATTGTGCTCAATTTCAATAGATTTGAACCGATATTCGCCAACAACCGATTGGACCGATATTCGCCACACGTTCAAGACAGATGAAGAGAATATAGTTCACGATTTAAAATTAAATTCATATTTAAGTTTTATAGGTTCAAACCCGTTTAACGGAAAGGGGCGTTATATAGCAAAATGTATACCGATATTGGACAAATTACTAACATATATTCAAGACAGCTAGAGAAATAATTGTGTTGAATTTCAATAGAATTGGACTTTATTAACTAGTTTTATAAGTTTAAAGCTTTTTTCCTGATATGGGAGCTAAATCAAAATTAATAAAAATTATTTACATTAAAAATAAAAAGTCATTGTGTCGAATTCAAATGGAAGTGGTATTTAAGTGGTCAAAACCGTTTTCCGGGAAGGGGAGTGATATGGGAGCTTCATCAAAATATGTATCGATAGAACAGTGAATTGTTCCAAATTTCAATAAAAGATCATGTATATTTTATGGTATCTGAGATGATTCCTTCTTAGTGTTACACACGTAATGACAAAGTTATTATACCCTCATCATCACTCGTGATGGTGGAGGGTATAAAAATAAATTCAAAAACTAAAATTTAAACTAGTTTAATTGTATTAAATAGTTTAAATAAAAAAATACGATATAAAATTTGCAAAAAAATAAAAAGAACTGATTTAATAATCTGAAAACGAAATATAGAAAAAAAATGCAATAAAATTAAAAATAATAACTTCATTAGAAATAATAAAGTGACCAGATTTTATGGTTAACTAATAATAGACAAGTGTTTTAATAATATAAATATATTTCAAAATTTTAGTAAAAGTCTTAATAATAATTTTAACGCATGCAGAGAAAAGCTATGGTTGTAGTAACATAATTTATTACAAACATATTATGGTTGAGTCATGACAAAGTCAATAACATTATTGTTGTTAGGTTCTATATATTTATGTAAGTGGCAATGAATTTTTGTTCAAAGTACTGTATTACATTTCTAGATACAGTGTTTCACATAGAAAAAGTAAAGAAAATAAATTTGTAATTTTGCAACTGCCAATCTGCAATAAAGTTTCACAAAGTGATGTCAGAAGTGTAAAAGAAATTAAATTTCGAATTTGGACTTTGGGGAGCTAATAGATCCAGATTTTAAAGATTTTCTTATGAATATATTCTGCTAGAAGTAATGTAAAACAACCGTATGGGTAACTTAACTCTTATAATAAATTCTATACTTAGCTAAGACAACAACCTTTTGTCTGTACATTATGAACAAGTGTAGATAGTTAAATTATACATTAGTGTATCGAAAATTATCTTTTCTTTGTTATTTTATTTTTTTTTTTTCAAATTAATTAAATAAAAACTTAATTCCATAGAAAAATTTTAATTTTTTAAAGGGCCCATTTATGGAAACCATATTCAAATATGAACCGATGTTCATAAATTGTAATATTTTTCAAGTTAACCTCGTTTTTCTATTAAAATACCAAAATGAAAATGACAACAAACCTTGTGGAATATGTCCAAGAACCGGTCGAATCATATTTTTTGTCTAAAAGGATTCTTTCTCGGTGTTACATACTGTTTAACAAATTTAATACACACTCTTCACCTTTTTGTATAAATTGAAAATGTATGTGGTTTCAGCACAATTCAACATTTCAAACTTCTTAAAATTTTGCTACAATCTGAAATAATATTAAAAAGGTTGAGTTTTCCCAGTCGGCATCAATTACTGGATATTTGCAAAAATTTCATTATAAAAAATCCAGGGGATTTTCACGCTCAGAGAAATATGGTTGCGATAACCAAAAACGAGAGACAATCTATTATAGTTATCACTCCCTTGTAATATTTTAAAATAAACCAACACAATATGTTTGTACCACTACGAATATGGTCCACAACCATGTTATGGCTGTGGTCGCCAACAACAAATTTTATTTACCATTATATGATCGTGCAACAACAAAATATGGTTGTCAGACAGCCATATTGTGATTGTCAACGCGAAATAATATCATCATTCCAAACACACAAAACAGATGTTTATTTTGTTTCAATGCAAACAATATTTCTATATTACTAAACTTGTAGATTTTACTGAATGATATATCTGATATTTATATATTTTTAATATAAAATGTTATTTACCTGCGCTTACCCACAAACTTTCCGACATTAAACACGATAAACTGAAATTAAAACCTCGTCATATTGAACTGTTGAGAATTTTATGGTTATCAAAATTAATTGAAAATAACATTTTTATCCCACAAAAATAATTTTATTTGAACAACAAAAAACTAAAATGATATTGAGTCCAATAATAATACTTTTAATGACTTTATCAACAGTAATATGTTGGTCAGTTGAACATATTTCTTTTATTTATTGATAATAATTTTATTTTATTTTACAATTTACATGTTGGAGTTAACAATAAATGTTTGTTATGATAATATTAGTGTTGCGGCGAACATATTAGACAACTTTTTTACTTTATTTAACATTTTATATCTGTTATAAAAAATCATTACAAGTTTAGAAGGTGTTCGCTAAAGAAAGTGCAGAGTGAGAGCTATGGCTACTCTGAGAAAGATATCTTGAAAACCATGTGAAAAATATTAATTTTTAGTCTATTAATAAATTCGGTAGCCTTCATAAAGTTATAAGTTCTTAAGTCTGAATTGGGTAATAATATTTTTATAGGATTTTTAATTTAACTTAATGACATCAAATGCAATTTTTGAAAATGAAAGTTGCTTAAATAAAAATACTTAAATAATCAAATTCATAAAATTGTTGATAACAGTTTATAAATCTTTTCTTTGACATCTGCATATATAGTGAATATTTTAATTACTTAATTATACCCTACACCACCATGGTTTGTGCAAGTGTAACGAGTAGAAAAAATAGTCCAACCATCACTTTTCAGTATACCGTTTAACTCATAATCACTTTCTGAGTCTATTTAAGGACGTCAGACCGTCCGGCTGGCTGTCCATATAAAGCTTGAACGCGAGTTACAGGTCGCATTTAGGACCTCATTTTAAAACGCATAATTTCACATAATATTAGTACCATTGTAATCTTTTTCACATAAATAACAAAGGAAAATTATGTGAGGGCCGTTCATAACTCTTTCATAGCCAACAATGGGGTCGGGCTTGACCGACAATAACCTTTTTACTTGCATTTTAATTAATTTATGTACAATAAAATTAAGTTAGTAATTAATAAGAAATGACTAGAAAAAGTTGTTTTACCAATTTTAGCATTTCACCTCTCACTTTATTTTTAAATTTTGCATTTTTTTGTGTAAAAACAAAATTTTCAATAACAAGTTTAAAAAAATCGAGGGTTGTTTGAGGAGAATTGAATTAAGAATAGTTTTAAATCTAAGAAATAAAAATTATAGAAAATTACAAGCTTCCGAAGAAGAGAGCTTTATTCATAACATTCAAAACCTCAACTCATAAACCTTTATATAGTGACCTAAATGTCACACAATTTGACATCTCCCAACTATCTTAATACTTATTAAGCATTTTGACAGATGTCACCGGTAAATTGTGACAGATGACTGCAGTATCTGTTCTAGTGGTTGGTGTTATTGCAATCAGATGTTTATACATTTTAAAAAGCTGTTCCTCTTTGCCGACTTAGAAGATCAGCTTATTTCAATTTCTACAAATTCATCAAACTCTATCAACCCTCGTATATAGTATAATCTTATTAATTATGCAAAGTCTTCACTGTATATTTATCAAACAAGCTCACAGCTTCAAACAATTAAAGCAAATAAAAACAAAAATAGTAATAATAACAGTAATAATGAGAATAAAATAAAATAAAATTAAAATTAAAAGCATCATTAAATAACATAAACACTTCAAACATTAATATTTCATAATACCACTTGGACTGAACTTAAATTAGTACCTTCCAAATTTGAATTTTATATAAAAGTTAAAATAATAAATAGAGTTCATTTTTAAAAATAACTATAAATAATCTTTACTCAAAATAGTGATGAAACAAATTTATGCTGTTTATGAAAAATCGAAAAAATTAGAATCTGAATTAAGAAAAACCCATAAAACCAGTTTCATAAATTAAGAATAACCCATTAAGAACAGTCAGTATAAATCAACAACATACTTAGAACAATTAAAATTGTTATAGTAGGTCAAGTCCGACTACGTGCTACACTACATTGTTAGTTGTAAGTGGCTGCTAGGAGAAAATTTATGAACGGGCCTCGTATAATTTTTGCTTATGTTCGCAATAGATTAGTATGATACAAATATTTATGTGAAATTTATGCGTTTTTAAATGATTTTTTTTCTGGGTTATACGGGAGTTAAAAATAATTTCACACAGCGGTTTTGGCTTGTATTTATCTTAATTTGACTAAATATTATTACAATACCCACGTAAATGTGCGATTTGTGAGTTTCACCGTAATATTTGGAAGAGTGATTGTATGGGTCATATAAAAATAATGGACCGATTCTAGTATAGTTTGGCACATCGTTTAGGAAAAACATAAGACTTGCTATCACAAAATTTGAACAAAATCGTTTTACATTTAGGAGTTTTATGGACTAAAATCCCATTCCGAGGGGACATTTGTATGGGGCCTATATGAAAAGATACACCAATTTCAATAGGCATTGTCGAAACATATAGTTCGTGCCAAATTTGATTAAGATATATTCAAACTGCGACCTGTACTTTGCAAGCATGCAGTCGGACTGGACATGCTTAAATCGATTCAGTGGGTCGAAAGGAATACTTAGAAGGTGGTAGGACTATTTTTCCTGCCCATTACAAAGATCTGTACAAGTACATAATACCCCCACCACCTGTTGTGGTGTAGGGTATAATAAAATCTATTTTATTCAAGATTTAAGCAAAAAACTAAATATAAAATAAAAAATTAAAATAAAATAACCTTTTTTAAATCAAAAATCCATGAATTATGTAGATAATGTTTATTCATAAGAAGTACAGAAGAAACGTAAACAAAATAACAATCAGTTAAAGTTTGGAACTAATACTATTTGACGAAATCAAAATAGTGCACCATGAAAGATCACTATAATAAGATATGGTTGATAATACGAAATATCAAAGTGTACAGAACATGTAAATTGAAAAAAAACTATTCCGGAAATATGTATCTAATTTAAAAAAATTAAAGCTTTTTGAATAAATTTACTTTTGTATAACATATTTTAGCTTTTTCATAAGCTTTGGAACATAACTTGTGAATTTTAAGCCTTTAATATTTCAAATATTTATACTGTACACCACCATAGGTGCTGGGAGAATTATGCGTTTGTGCAGATGTTTTTAACGGGCAGAAAAAATAGTCCTACCATTACTTTTAAATATACCATTCGACTCAGTATTACTTTCAGTGTAAAATATTGGTATATAAAAATATATTAAAATTTGTTTTCAGTTTTATCAATATCTATTTTGTCTTTTAATAACAATGTCGACTCTAATTTAAATTACATAATCGACCACAGAGTATGTTAGTTGATTCAACCACAATGCAAAAATAGCAAAGTTTCACACCATTAAACCACGCAAAGAGGGCGTCTAGGAAATAATAGACAGAATTTAAAACTTAGCTTCAATAGGCCAATCATTTATTTACATTTGAACTAAAAATTGAAAAATGTTGTTTATTCTTTTTCAAATACTTAAATCATTTGATAATTAATCCCAGTTCGAAGGACCAACATTAGTATAAAATATAACTCATCTGTGGTAAAATAGTACTGGCATAAAGTACAATAACTTTTTAGTTCGAACAAATACATTTTTGTACTAGAATAAAGACCATTTTCAACAACAAGTTAACATGATCCATATAGGCCATCCTTTCTTAAGGTAAATTAGATTATTTATTAGAAATGATTGTTACAAATACACCATTAATAGTAGTGGCCATCGCTAGCAAAGCTTAACTCAATCTTTCTAACATAGATCGATTAGTCAAATACGTTATTACTGCTTATCTAAAGAAGTAGTAATCATAAAGCGCAATATCTAGCGTGAGCTAGGACTTATCATTCAAATTATTTGGATTATTATTCCCGCTAAATACTCATTTCTGATAAATTTACATCGCTCCATTCTTATAATAAGATTCAAATTTATTTTAATTTGGGTGATTTAAATAGTTATTGGAAAAGCGTGGTGCCGCCTTTTTAAGTACAACTTCAGCATAGCCAAACAAATGTTGTTTGTTTGATGTACACTCCAAAATTAAAAGAAAACTGGCCGCCTTTGGATAAATATGGAGAACATCAACAAACGAACAATAGAGGATGGTCAATTAGTGCTGCCGCCCACCTCTTGAGGTGATGAAGGAAATGACAAATAAGCAAAATTCACCATCACTACATCACACATGGAGGGCGTTGTGACAACAATAGAAGCTAAATATCTCCATTGTTCGAATATATAAAATTTTTTATCTTCATAGAAGATATGATAATCGAATCGAATCGACGTAGAAGATATGAAAATCGTAGTTAAGTCAGTTTAAAGAACTACTATTTACGAATTCTAGATTTATGTACTTTTTTTTTGTTCAAGGTATATTGCAATATGGAGGAAATATGACCTATGGTTAAGAGCTTTTCATGGAGTTTTTCTAAAATATGGAATGATAATAAGTAGATATAGCCTTATATTTTGACAAGATTTTATTCAGATTTATTGATTAAAAATTTACAATTTTAAGAAAAATGTTTGTTTGATGCCTCAGATATCGATCTATATCTTTTTATATACTAAATTTTGCTGCCTTTTAAATAAGAAACTTCTTAGGACTATAACAACTACTTAGGCCAAATTTCATTGAGTTCTCTCAATGCAATAACAGACAGACAGAGAGACATACCTAATTCGACAGATTTTGATTTGATGCAGGAATATATTATATACATTATGGGGTCTGAGATGATTCCTACTTAGCGATACATACTGAATGATAAAGTTAAAATTTGGTGGTGGAAGATATAAATTTATACTAATTTAAACCTCCTAAACCTTTACACATTTGCCCAGATTGCCGATAAAGTTATAGATCATTATCTGAAAAACCTTACAAAAATTTAAATACTTTAAAATCTGTAGTAATTTGTAAAAATCCTATAATTCAGAGTGGGGCAAAAATGATAAATCTGTAATGTTTAATCGGCTAAATTTGCATGAAATTTAAGACAAAGTGCAGCATTTTATCTTTGAGAGGTTGGAGAGACTTCATAGACGAAGTTATAGGGCTTAAAAGTGGGATACCTTGGAAAATGTCAAAAACCACTAAGTAGCCAGTACTAAGAAGGAAATTTAAGTTCTAGCATAGCCTAATATAAAAATCTAACTTGTTTTTGCTAAATTTATCTAGAATTAAATTTTTGAATAGAATTTCTAATAAAAATATTTTTAATGCAAAATAGATTTATTTTTATGAAAATATTCATAAACAATTTTTAAAACAACATATATACAAGTTTTTATATTATATTCGTCATAAAACTAGATATTTAACAATAAATAAAATAAGCGACAAACTTCATTATTATAAACTTGTTGCATAAATATCGGATTTATAATACACAAGCGACAAAGACTTTTTAAATCATCATTTTAAACGCAATTTAATAATCGAATAACTTATTTAATCATTTCTGAAATAATCACAAATAATAATCACAATAAAATTATAACGACAAATAAATGTATTTTAATTAGATGACTGAAAAAAGTGGTTAAAACCCATGTTAAGTGAGTGTTTTCTTTTTTCTAATTTTTGAAACCAAAGTAGCGTAATTCAAATTCGTTTAATATTCTCAAGCATAAAATCATGCAAAAAAAACTATGTTTTTTAATTAAGAATTATCATCTACATTTTCTTACGTTTTTTCCAGTTAAAGTATGGAATTGATCTGTTTGAAAAGATATTCTAAACATATTTGCACAATGAATTAATATGTTACTGGTCTGGTATGGTCTCTTTCCTGAAACAATTAATAAATAACTACTTTAACAGCAACAACACCAACAACACTTAACAAATTTTTGTTTTTTTTCTTTTTAGAAAAAAATATCAAAAAAGAATAGAAAAAGCATTAAAAAAAATAAATTAAAAATTCTTCATTAATTTAAACAAAAAAATGCTGAATTCACCTATGCCGACTCCTCAATACCCTCCACTAAAAATTCATGTAAAGTAAATACGTTATGTTCGTACAAACACACTTACATATACACCCTCAAATGTATACATTATATAAACGTTATTAATGTAACACAGAAAGACTTAATAAGTCATAAAATTAGTTATATTTTAAGCTATATTTTTTATACTGAACCGATTTTCATTCAGATTTGTCGATTTATAATGAATAATTTTACGAAAGATATTCGCTTGAACTTGGACTATATCTTGTAATATACTCAACTGATTTTGCTGGAAAATTCTCAGGACTATAGAATGTATACAGGCCAAATTTCATTGAGCTCTGTTATTTACTGTGGGTATAAGCATGCCAAAAAGAGACAGACGGATATACAAGAATATATATAGATAATGGGCTCTCACACGATTCCTTTTTAGCGTTACACATGGAATGATAAAATTAGTATACCCTCTTCACCGCTTGTGGTGGTGGAGGGTATAAAAAATAAAATACATTAAGGAACGAATATAACAAACAACAAACAGTAAACATAAATAATAATATAATTTTGAAAAAAAAAACGTTTTTTTTTAATTCTATTTTACACTATTTAAATTCATTGTGTGAATTTTGTATAAAAGTTGTATGAAATTCAAAATCAAGCATCAGTTTCAGGAATTTCGTTTGAAACACAACACAAGACAGAATCATCATTATCACAATGGTGAGTGAGTGTGTAATCACGAGTAATTTACAATTAAGGAATAAACACTATTGAAGATTTGTGTATATTTAGGCGCCATCTATATTCAAATAATTAAGCATTTTTTTATTCTCCTGTTTTGTTTTCATTTCTAGAAAATCTTTGTATTGACTTTGGCTATTTTGGCTACTGGAGCCTCTGCTTTGAGCACTAAATATTTGCCACCCCATCAATCCTCGGGTTCTTTTGGTGGTTTTGGTTCTGGCAGTGTAGGTCATGGTCAGCATTCATCATTCGGCGGTTCTTCCTTCGGTGGCTCCTCTTTCGGTGGTCACTCTGGTGGTTCTTCTTTTGGAGGTTTCGGTGCTGGTAGTGCTGGTCATGCTGTAGCTCAACCTTCCCGTCAATACTTGGCTCCAGCTGCTTCTGGTGGTTTCTCATCTGGTTCATCATTCGGTGGCTCTTCCTTCGGCGGTCACTCTGGTGGCTCCTCCTTCGGTGGTCACTCTGGTGGCTCCTCTTTTGGTGGATTCGGTGCTGGTAGTGCTGGTCATGCTGTAGCTCAACCTTCTCGTCAATACTTGGCACCAGCTGCTTCTGGTGGTTTCTCATCTGGTCCATCTTTCGGTGGCTCTTCCTTCGGCGGTCACTCTGGTGGCTCCTCCTTCGGTGGTCACTCTGGTGGCTCCTCTTTTGGTGGATTCGGTGCTGGTAGTGCTGGTCATGCTGTAGCTCAACCTTCTCGTCAATATTTGGCTCCAGCTGCTTCTGGTGGTTTCTCATCTGGTCCATCATTCGGTGGCTCCTCCTTCGGCGGTCACTCTGGTGGCTCCTCCTTCGGCGGTCACTCTGGTGGCTCCTCCTTCGGTGTTCACCCTGGTGGTTTCTCATCTGGTCCATCATTCGGTGGCTCTTCCTACGGCGGTCACTCGGCTGGCCCCTCATTTGGTGGATTCGGTGCTGGTAATGCTGGTCACTCTGCAGGATTCTCTAGCGGTACTAAATACGGTGCTAATGGTGGTTATGAATACCGTCATCGTCGTCGTGCTTAAATCTGCTTTATTTCAAACGAAAGTATTAGATAACAAATTTCGAACGAACAAACTGGGTGATAGAATTTTTTTTCTTAGTTAATAAATAAAAGTGAAAAAAGTATTACTAAATCTGAAAGAGTTTCATTTATTATTAATCGGCCAGAGCAAAAACAAAAACACAGTTCGTAAGTCATTAAAACCATAAAAGCTTACGGTTACTAAATCATCTAAAAAGTATTATTAACTGTTTAGTTTGACTATAGAAACTCATTTAAATATTATTAATTAACAATAGTGAGAATATTTTTTTTGGACTTATTTCCTACTTCTAAGATTATTTATTTAAAAAATCACATTAAACAAATATAATATGTAATTGGCTTTAATTAAAGGAAACACGTTTTTAATTGTTTTTTTTTTCTTTGCAGACTCTATGTTTCGTTTTTTTTGCTGTTATTTAATGACATTAATTAGCGTTTTAACATTGATGGATGAGGGTATCATTTAGGTATCATCCATTAAACAAGTTGGAAATCATTAGAATGATACCCTACACTACACAAAGGTATAATTTAAGCCCAGTATTGCTTACAACTTAAAATAATTATTTTATATACTTTTTATCTAAATTGAAAGAAAATGACATTTATAACATTAAAGAGCATTGCCATACAGAAATGTGAAATGCCTTGTCTCGTATCAATCCACAAAAGACAATGAGAATAAATTGTTCATGGTCCTTCCAACCGGATCTTTAATGGAAACACTGATAAATTATACAGCAGAACAGGTGATATAAAAATTTAGGATAGTTGAAGATATAGTTTTTCCCTAATCTTCATACAAGGCTCAGAATATTAAAGGCTTGTTTGGTAATAAAAATTGTTTATTACAACAACTTATGTTGAACTAGTGAAAGAAGAGGACATTCACTGCTTTGAATATGCAAATATTCATGCTATATTGAGCCATTTTGGACCATCGTTGATTTTCGCAACATTAACTTTACATTTATTAGAGGGCTTTCAGATTAAATAAACCAACCGTGTTGCTTCCTCATCGATTTTTCCACATTTCTCGTAAAATCAAGACTTATTTTAGCGTTTACTTATAAACTTTATATTTCAAAATATTGTCACTTTCGTAGGAAACGGTACTACTGGAAAAATTTAGAACGGACAGATGTGACCTCTATTTAAAGCAAATAATTATAATGGAATATCTGAAGAACTATTAGTTCAAAAATCTTCCCATTTAGGCAAACCTCCGTTTGTGTATCTCCCGTTGTTGGATAAATGGAAAATCCCATAGAAACTTTTTTTGAGGTAACGGAAAATTGAAAAGTTATATATGTGAGGAATGAACGAAATAAAGACAAGTTCCTTTTTACATGAGTGCCAGAAAGGAAACTTATTTTTTTGTCCATTGATGAAGTGTTTCTGACTAATTTAATGTCAAACATTCGAGAAAACCATCAGTTTGCTACAGTAAAATATTTATAAAATTAAGCCGGTTTTCGAAATTGCATAAATCATTAAATGATTGACAAGCTATATAGTGTGTTTAAAAATATATATTATAACTCATAAAATCATATAATTAATTAAAATAAAACCACAATTTTTTATAAGTTTGAAATAAAAATTTTATTCATAAATTTTAATACTTTTCTTCGTTTTTCAACAAATTAATATAAAAAATACACAAAAA
This sequence comes from Cochliomyia hominivorax, assembly GCA_004302925.2. Lineage (NCBI taxonomy): Eukaryota > Metazoa > Arthropoda > Insecta > Diptera > Calliphoridae > Cochliomyia > Cochliomyia hominivorax. Next base: position 44,507,641 of record PYHX02000495.1, read on the forward strand.
ATATCGTTCAAATAATTTTTGTTATCTAAACCGAAATACAAATAAAAATGACTAAAATGATTAAATGTTAAATCATCAACGGATGCATGAAAAATCGATATGTGAAATTAATAGATGTAACCACCATTGGAGGCGTATTTAGTATCAATACCAGAGGATACGGTTTGAACCTTGTATGCGGCATTGGAGATGGGTGCAGCAAATGTTTGTTGTACAACAGCTGGAGAGGAGATGGTTTTTTGAACAGCCGGAGCTGTATAAGATTGATAGCTAGTGTAAGATTTACCGGGAGCAGTGTAAGATTGTTGAACAACTGGAGCAGTGTAAGCGGAAGTCTTTTGAACAACAGGAGCCGAATAGGTTTGTTGAACAGCGGGAGCACTAAATGTGGTAGTGGTAGTCTTTTGAACAGCAGGGGCAGTATAAGATTGTTGTACAACAGGTGCAGATACTGATTGATAACTGGTATATGATTTACCAGGAGCAGTATAAGACTGTTGGACTTGAGCAGGGGCAGAGTATGTAACCTTTTGAACAGCAGGGGCAGATACTGACTGATAACTGGTATATGATTTACCAGGAGCAGTATAAGATTGCTGAGCAACAGGTGCGGTATAGGTTACCTTTTGTACAGCAGGAGCAGTAAAAGCTTGTTGGGCAGCTGATGAGGATACCGATTGATAGCTAGTGTAAGATTTACCAGGAGCTACAGGTGCAGAGTAAGTAACTTTTTGAGCGGCGGGAGCAGTATAGGCTTGTTGGGCAACAGATTGATAGCTGGTATAAGATTTACCAGGAGCAGTATAAGATTGTTGAGCAACAGGAGCAGTGAAAGTAGTTTTTTGTACAGCTGGGGCAGCGAAGGAAGTTTGTTGAACTACAGGAGCAGAATGTGATTGATAACTAGTATAAGACTTGCCAGGTGCAGTATAAGATTGTTGAGTAGCAGATGTAGCATAGGTAGTTTTTTGAACAGCTGGGGCAGATACAGATTGATAGCTGGTGTATGATTTACCAGGAGCAGTGTAAGATTCCTTTTGTACAACTGGGGCTGAGAAAGATTGTTGAACACTTGGTGCCAAATAACCTCTATCAACAGATGGTGCGGTATAGGATTGTTTTACAGTCTTAGAAGTGAAAGTTTGTTGAACAGCTGGAGCAGAATATGTCTTTTGTACTAAAGGAGCCGAGACAATGGTTTTTTGTACAGCTGGAGCAGTATAAGATTGGTAACTAGTATAAGACTTGCCAGGTGCCGAAAAGGTTTGTTGAGCAGATGGTGCTGAAAATGTTTGTTGCTGAATCAAAGGAGCTGAAACTACAGTCTTTTGGACATCTGGGGCAGTATATGACTGATAACTAGTGTAGGATTTACCAGGAGCTGTATATGCCTGTTGTACAGCCGGAGCAGTATAGGTAGTTTTTTGCACTACTGGAGCAGAAAAAGTTTTTTGTATAGTTTGCTGCTGTACCAAAGGAGCTGAGTATGTTTTTTGTACAACTTGCTTAGCACCAGTAGTATAACCACTACCACTGCTAAAGGTATTGGTAAACGATTGTCCTACACCGGTACCTTGAGATGTGAAAGAGCTACCACTATTGCCAGAGGTAAATGTTTCAACTGGTGCAACTTGTAATTTACCACTATAACCAGAAGAACCTTGATTAGCTGTTGAGAAACCAGATGAAGTAAAGGCACCACTACTGCTGGTACTATAACCAGATGATGGTGTATAGGTTACTGTACGTGATTGAGCTGAAACAGAATGTGGTGGCAAGTAAGAGTTAACGACGTGAGAAACATCAGCGGTGACACAGGCAACTAATGCGACTAGAGTTATGAAGAATTTCTGAAATTGTTTGTACGTGGATTTTATTAATTTTTTTATTTATATTTTTAGAGGAGTTGAAAATGTTTTGTCATGAGTGTATACTTTTTTAGAATTATTTAAATCAAGGAAATCAAGTTTTCCTGGAGCCACTTAACAAGTTATCGTCGTAGTAGATCCTTATATATATAAAAAGAATTTTCCCTCTCTATTAATATATTACTCTCAATAAGACCTTGAAATAAAGCAGAGGATTGGAAGTTTACTTGAATTTTTTATTACGTTAAGCAGGCATTTGAGTATGAAAATCCTTAAATCCTTGATAAACTTCTGTCATTTATCAACATGCACCAACTTAAAAATTTGTAAACGAATGAGTTCGAAATTGGTGAAACTTTTTCACAATTTGGAAGTACCACAACGTTCTAGAGACGTTGAAAAGCGAATTTTTTAACTCGTATCCAACATGTTCCAACTCAAAAAAGTTGTGAAGCGATTTTGTATGTTGGAACACATAAGTCATTTACTGTTTATGAAAAGAGATTGTGATAATAACAATCCCTAAAATTCATATGTAATCCCTGTGGAATATCCATGACCTCAAGGTAATACTTGTATTTGGAGAGATCAGAAGGATGTTATACTATAAAGAATATTTTATATAATTCAAATGATCACAGGAGTCAGGCGATCACCCCGAAAAGCCAAATCTTTTTGGATAGTAGTAGGTGCAGAGATTTTGCTCACCCAAGCTTTACTTCAGAACAGGATTTCAAAAATTGGCTTGATTCATTTGAAATAAAAAAATGTATTTTTAAATATACTGAATTCGAGTACCACTTGCAGAAACTTAAAGGATCTTTATTTGATCTTAAGAAGTGAGATCGAAAATTTCTTAACACAAGTTTTTCAATAAAACTTGTAAACCAAATATTATTTGATTTTTTTGATCAAGTTACCTTTGCAAAACATTAGGTTTAATGTCAAACAGATGAATGAAATTATTGTTAATCTGATTATAATCATTTACAAGAAAAATGATGCTATCCCAGGCTTAGAAACATATAAGACTGAAAAGGATTCTAACCTGAACGCTACCAAAAATAGGGCATGGAAACTATAGTCAAGTTTTCAAAAAAATATATTCCTGCTGCATAATGGGTGACGAAACACATGTACTGGCAGATTTTTAACAAATTCCTGATAACAGTTTTCTATTGCTGATGCTCGAGAGTATATTGAAGAAAAGTTAAGGACACAAAAGCAGTCAAAATTTCCAAAAAAGTACTTAGTCTGTCAAGCAGACTACAACGGGCTCTATAAATACCGAAATTTACATTAAGGAATGTTTACAAAACTGGCTGCTTCCATTAATAAGTCTTTATAATTTGTCCACTTATTTTTGGTCTGACTTGACATTCTGTCAGTATGGTAAACAAGACCTTGAGTGGTATATAGAACAATAAAGTGGTATTTGTACCTCTAAGGCCTCTTTAGAGATATTGGGCTCTTGTTAAAAGAAAATTGAGAAGCACAAAAAACGTGTTCAAAAGCGTGGTAGATTTTAAGCGGAGATGAAACAAAGTGACAGAAAGCACTGTTGCCGGAAAAGGTTCAAAATGTCATTACTATAAAAATAGTTTTCTAATTGTTAATAATAATTTCAAACAAATAAAGAAACTGTAAGTTTAGTGGTTTCATTTTTATTAAAACATATGTATGTTTAGAATTTTTTGATATCACTCTTTTTTACCATTCTTAAATGATCATAAGCTCACGAACATTTCGGACTTCATCCAAAAAAAAAAAAGGATTATGCAAAAAAGATTAAATAAGGTGTTAAGCATTGACATTATCAATTTCCAAATTTCCATAAAAACAAAATTAAACTGCACTTTTTAATACTAAAAGTGTGAATGCATTAATATTTTTCCCAAATTAATTGCCTTTTGAAGTGGCACTCCTTTTCTTGTAGGTCTATGAATAATCATTGTTAGTTTGTCTGTGTATATTTCTAAAAACAATTAAGATCATATTACAGATCATTAACACTCCCCTGCAATTATTTTCCTTGATTTAAATAAATATTTTCATAATACTTTTAATGCATTTATTTCTAAAGATTCATTCACATTAAATTTAATTGTTATTTTATTTGATCATTATGATTTTAAATATTAATTCATGAAAAACATTTTCAAGGACTGAACGTTACAATTTTTATTTTTTTTTATCACAATTAAATTAATTATAATATTTTTTATAGGTTTTTGTTTTAATTTCTCTTTGAAATATGTAAATATATTTTTTTAATTGCACTAACCATTTTTTTAATGATAAAATGATTTCACTTTTAATAAACGAAATATTTCCACGGTCTTAAAGATCACAGTATGTGGTTGGTAGTTATTAAACGTATTTACAAAACAAAAAAATTGTTTTATGATCTTTTGTTTTACCAAACTTTTTTTGTTTGTTTGTTAACGTTTAATTTCAAAAATTTACAAAATTATTTACAAACAAACAAACCAAATTTTAAGTTTAATACCGTTTGGAAGTAAATACACGGTTGCCGGTACAATTAGAACTGTTGGATGTTCAAACAAAACGACACGCATTTATAGTTTGCAAATAAAAGACCAAATTCAAATTCAGAAAAAAAATAAAATTTAATTTACTCAGAATATTTTGTACAAATAATGAGCAGAGCAGCAACAACAACTACAACAACGACCAAACAATATATTGAGTTTGAAAATCTTTAAAAAGATGACACCAACAAACACTCAGCGCAACGCCAACAATCACAGTTATGGTTAAAGCCAATAGATCAGTCGAGCAGAAGAGAAGAGACAACTACAAGTTTTGTGTAATAACACACAATATAAACACATTTGAGAAAAGTGTCACAACTGTCCAACAACACTTCAAGTTAACATTAATATTATTAAGCGTGTACCCCCGCCTTAAGCGTGTAAAATAAGCTGTTAACGTTTTTTTTTAGATTGAAACTTGCAGCAATAGTTTTAACAGTCGAAGAGATTGATTAACATTTGATTCGCAACATCAAGCAGTCAAGAAAACAAGATGTTCAGTATTGTTCTTTAGATCTGAAGTTTAGTTTTCCAATTTGTATTTAAGTTGTAGTTTAATTAGTTACATTAGCTCATCATCATGTTATTTTTTGTTTTTAATTATCATTATTGATTGAAATGTTGTCGTTGAAATTATTCAGACAACTTAAAATCACATCACCCATATTCAGTTGACTGTTTTGCATTTTAAAATGTTTGCAAAATTAATAATAAAAATTGATTTAACTGAAGAATGAATTATGAAGAAATTTACATTAATAAAATCTTGGTAAATAACGAATAAGAGAAGAGTTATTTAGTAGGAAAAAGACTGGTTTTAAAAACTTTAAATGATTTATTCCTCATTATAATCCTTCGATCCAGATGTTGAAGTGTCATATAAATTTCAAAATATTAAAAGAAGTAAATAATTGAAACTTGTTAAATGGTCCTGCGAACCACATGTTGCAGTACCATCTAAATTTATTAAATTCTGTTTTCCTTCCTAATGTCGTTCATGTATGCTAATTTAATTTCTTGCATAAGAAACAACGCACAGTGTTTCAAATGAAAATTGAAATGGAAATAAAAATGTAACTTATGAACAGCGGCAGCAGTCAAAATTTCCTAAAAAGTTCTTGAAATTGCAAGCAATATACAGTTGTTGCAAAAGAAGACAATATTTTGTTACAACGGGCTCTAAAAATGTCAAAATATTCATTGAAAAAGGTTTACAAAAAAGGCAGCTTCCATTCATAAGACTTCATAATGTCCATAATGTTCACTTATTATTGGCTTTATTTGGCATCCTGCCATTATGGTTAAGAAGCCCTTGAGTGATTCAAGAACAAAAATGTAGTGTTTGTACCAAGAGAGGCAAAACAGCCCGGAGCTGAGACTAATTGAAGACCACAAAAAGTGTGATGAATTTCAAACGGAGATGCTCTATCTGCTCCGAGCAAAGTGGCAGAAAGTACTATAGAAACGTTTATAGAACGGTTTCCGGAAGACTCACTAGTGATTAAAACAATAATTTTTTTTCACATTTTGGTCCTTCAGATCAAACGTATTGACCAATTGATATCATGATACTACACTGTACTTATTTCAAAGATATATATTATTAAAAGAAGTTCCATTACATCGAACTTGAAATAATTTCATAACTCTGTAAATAATAGTGAAAATTTTATCCGTGTTAATGTTCTTTCGAACTGGAATTTAGAAAATAAATCAGAAGTCATAGATATGATAATAATTACATTTAACTATTAAATTAATTTTTTGGTCCTTCATGTCGATTATATAATATGGTATAGTTAATTAAAGACACACTATGCTAATTTAATGTCCCTTTTAAGTCTCTAAATACAGGCGTTAAAAGATTTATTTCTTTGTGGTCCTGCACACCGGAATAAATTCTCTTACACAACTCCTTCACAGACATCAGATATTTGCATAACTGTAACTTCTTTATGATCCTGCGCACCGGATAAAACATTTAATCAATCGAATTTATTGGAGAGTTATTTTTGGATAGCTTCACCATAAGTTCTCGTTCTTCGAACTCGAAATAAATTTATGACTGTGTAATGAATAATGGCGGAAATTTAATACTTCTTTTAGGTCCTGCACACCGGATAAAAATTAGTTGTCAATGGAATTTAATAACATAATTTAAAACCATCCAATTCGCTTTAATGGAGTGTATGAGGTAAAGACTTGCATTACTCGTTAATCATAAATTTTACTATTTTTTTTTTTATTTTTATAAAATTATTATTATTTGCAATAACAGAAACTAGTATTTCAGATTATTTTGGATGTGTTCCCAATATAGAAAATGTCGAAAAACTTATGTTTAGTTTCTTTTTTATATAACAATAGCCAATATTTTTGCAACACCCACATTTAGTAATTAAAATACAGTTGAATTAATTTTTTAATATTTGACAAGATTTTACGGTGGGAGTGTGAATAAAACGTTGCTGCGTTTCACTTAAATCATAAAAATGAAATTCTTGCTCGTATTAAGTCTTTTTATACACTCCACCACCACAAGTGGTGAAGAGGGTATATAAACTTTGTCATTCCGTGTGTAACACTAAGAAGCAATCATCTCAGACCCAATAATGTTGTATATATATTCTTGCATCAATTAAAAATCTGGGTAGATTTAGCTATGTCCACCCGTTTGTCTGTTGTTGGCACGCTCACATCCACAACAATTCACAGAGCACCATGAGATTCGGCCTGATTATTTGCTATAGTCCTAGAAGTTTCCTATTTAAAATCAGCAACATCGTTTCCTTATATTAAATGATATAGACCGATATTTGAGTAAACCTCTAAATTCAAGTGAAGAACTTTCGTAAAATTGTCAATTATAAATCCACAAATTAGAATAAAATTTCGCCATAATATAAAGTTATATGTACTTCATTATCATTCCAAAAATAATCAAACTCTTGAATATTTTAGCAAAATGTAATAATTTTTTCACCTTCACTGTTTTGTAGGAATATCCATTTGTAAACAAATCTAATTTATTGCTCACTATTTTATAGATAATAAAAATAAATAAATAAACTTGTTTTCTACATATAAAGACAATCAAATATTTTAGCGCATTTTATATTACTAAGATTATATCAATACAGTCTGGAATTTGTGATCGAACTATAAAAAAACTATTTCTTAGAGGTCAAATGCCCCATAAATTATTTTCCTTTTATTTGACTATTAAAAACATCAGTCTCTAATAATTAATTTTATAACTGTTTTAATTACCAGATGCAATTTTTAATTCGTTTGTATTGTTTTTCAGTTGTGACTTAAAATATTTAAAGTAGCAATAAAATTTGCATTCGGATTTAGATATTAAAGATTTATGGTCCAACTTCAGTTATAAAAAAATCTAATGATTTATGTCTGTAACTTTCATCAATAGATATAATTATTCGAGTGTTAAATTGAAGCTCATTTATAAATCGCCTACTCGTTGATATAACGACAAACATCGCCGCTAAATTGCATTTTAATTTGAACGGTTCATAAATGGTTAACCCCGAATGGAGATGGAGACATGCTGTATATAAAATAAATATACACACATCATAATATCTTAAGCATTCAGCAAATAAGTGGCAAGAGTAGAACATTTTAAATTTGTATGGTCCTCCGAACCAGATATTAATTTAATTTTAAATAATTAATGATAAAATGTTACTAATTGCATCAGGATGAGCCTTGTGATTTTGATAATATCTACAGGTTTTGTTATAGTCTCCCACTTCTTTAGTTCCGTCAATTATGGTCCTTCATGCCATAGATGATACATTAGTGTTATTTCATAATTCCTATACGATTTTAATAAAGATGTCGGCATGAGTTTTGTAATTCTATGTATTCTATTTTTATTTCTTTTTTCCGAACTTCTCTGCTCAGAGAAAAAACAAATGAACAATTTTTGTGGTCCTTCGAGCCAGACAATATTAAGTGTTTATTCTAATTAAATATACATTTTTTTGATTTTGAAAAAATTATATCGTTTTACAGTTTCGAAATTCATTTGATCCGCCAAATAGAACACATATATAAATATTAAGCTTTAATAAACTATTGTTTATGATCCTTCGAGCCAGATATTAATATATGTTATCTTTAACCTTTCAACTCTATTATTTCTAATTTAATGTTTCTCAAGGTATTAGACAGTTTCTTGTGGTATATTTTCCATTTTACTGATCCTATAATTTCCAAATTTATTTTTCAGATTTGTTAAATTAAGTTCATATTGCAATTAAGCAATGTTTGTTGGTCTCTCAAGCCTCGTAATAATGTATGTTAAATTCACTTTTGATGTTTCTTGTAATTCTGATAAATTCAATTTTACAGGAATTTTGAAATCCGAATAACTTGAAGACTTTATTGCATTCCGACTTCATTTAGGGTTTTGTTGTTAAGCCCAGTGCGATCGTCTATATTAGTTAAGATATTTTCCAATCTAACTTTAAATTAAGTTTGGTGTAAGTTTCTTGAACTTTTGAGATGTTTGCAATTTTTCTTCATTGATGGATCTGACTTTCTTTTGTGTAATTACTAAGATTTTTATTTTAAAGCATGTGAAAAAATAAAAATGTCAGTACTATGGTCATGATTTCGGACATTTTGTAGTTTCTAGATCGAATAGATTTAATAAGTTAATTCAAGATTGCAATAAAAATATTTACAATTTATAGAATGTGACAAAATTTTGGATGTATTTACTCTTATTGACTCCAATCTATAAAAACGAATTTTGGTAGTATTGCTTCTTCAGCAACATTTACTTCCTTATTTAATTTAATCAGTTGGAAAAATTCTGAAATTTTCAATCGATCCGGTTTCTAAATATAACCAAAACAATATGAGACATTAAAACACCCTCACACTTAAAATTCCAGTTTATGTTAAGTCTAAAATATTCCCAAATAATAATCATAAATATCGTCACATATCTAATAAAAGACTCATAAGATCAACATAAAAATTTATGACTTTAATCCGTTAAATAGCAAATATGAATATTAGAATCGGCTATGACGAATTCGAAACACCCTCCTTTAAAAATAATGAGAAATATTCTTTGGACCTTAATGCCATACATTTGTATGGAACGCATTCCAAAAAGGTGTTTAATGAGAAACAAAAAAAGCGTTTAATACTCTCAATGTTATTGTTTTAGAACAGCGGTGCCTAGTCGTACACCTGCATTTGTATGAGTGAAGTAGCAAAAATGCATTGAATAATACCAAAAGCTCTGCTCAAAATTGAAGAAAGAGTAGAAATCTTTTACTGTGTAAGTGTTAAGGAAGTAGATTTTTAGTCTAACCTCTCGAGTGGGAATATGTATTTTGGACATCACTGTTTTGGAAATATGTGAAAGAATAATTTTTAAAAAATTCTTCCTACTTTGGAAATAAGTTTTAGTTAAAGTTTTGCTACTGAACCGATATTGTGTGATCTAGATTGAATTCCTTTTCCTTCTTACTAGTTTTATGTGACTGTTGCAAACTGGTCAACCGACTGTCTAAAAGCAATACCTCGGAACTTGTTATTTTTAGATGTACTTCATGATACACAAGAAGAACACTTGAGGCCACAGACTGACTCCCTACAATACACCTTGTGGAAATAAGAGGTTGTATCATATGACTTTCTAACTATTTGTGATATATTGTAGCCAATAGCGCATATTATGGTGAACATAAGAAAACTTTTATTGTCTCCCTACGATACACCTGATGGCTATTAAGTGGTTAAACGCTTTATTTTGTTTTATCTAATTATTTCTAAAGGGAATTTTATTATCTTTTCGGGGTCCATCGAAAAAAACTGTGGACCTCGTTCCAAAAATTTATTTCCTCTGAAGCTTCACACGAAATGATAAACCCAGTATACCGACATTCATCAGTTGTGATGGTGGTGGCATATAAAAATAATCAAGAAACTTCTTGCAATAAAAGAATTAAATAAAAATCGTTTGGCAATAAATTTAAATCAATTTATGATTTATGAATACTCTATTTAAGTTTTCAGTTTGTTTCTTTTTTAATTCAAACAAAAATGTATTTCAATTTCTATAAAATTTAAACAAAAGAAAAATAAATGTTTTTCAAATATTGAATTTCAAAAAACCAACAAAAAATCTAAATATTTACTTAATTCTTTTCAAACAAAAATCAAGTAGACAAAAACAACAACAACAACAACAAGAACTCTTAATATTGGGGAAATACCTTGATGTATTAATTTTTGGAAATTAATAAATTATTAATATTCGTTTATGTATAAGAGTATCAATCAAAAAATACATATATAAAAAAAGATATTGTGGCTTCAATGCATAAAACTTAACGTTGTCTAGGTCCGCCAACATACAAACTAAGCAACTGGCCAGTTTAGTAGTCAGTCATTATCATTATCATCATAATCACAAACATCAGTATCATCAATAAATTACTACATTAGGCGTCGCATTGCTTTTAAACAACAACAAAAAAACACGACATAAAATTATGCGTTAAAAGAATTTCATTGTGTTTCAAATCGTTATCTTTTTCATATTCAAAATTTTCTTATTTCAACAACAATTGGCCATCATTAGTATTGTGTTTTAGCTTAATTTGACGTTTTTTTGTTTTATTATAATTATAATTTAGTTAAGACCAGTGATCAATAAGATGGAAAGGTTTGTCTTTTTCTAAACAACTTACAAATGAAACAAAACTTGTAAAAAACTATATGTTTTTATTCATTTAAAAAATCTTACATCCACTAAACAGACTGGCCCAAACTGATCATCCGAGAGTTGAAAAAAGAGCATCCACTATTCAATTTACTAAACTCCCAACTTGTCATAGTTTATATTAAACTTCCATAATAAGTAACTTATTGTCAAGGGAAACTTTTTGTGTCCCAACGATATTCCTTGTGCGCAATCAAGCAGTTGGACACATTATATCTTAGCACTTGATTACCTTTTCTGTGATCATAAGGAAGATTACTTGCAGACACACATTTTTTAATTTTCCTTACGATCGTTTTGATAGGAAAAATGTGTACCGTGTATGTTTCACACGTTTTCAACTGCCTAAACGCCTTCCATTAAAGTTTTAATATTAGTTTTTGTCACTTTGCTTGCACAAGTAGTCCATCTTCGTTTAAAAGCACCTTTTTCGTGCCATTCAATTTATTTATAAAAAGAGCCTAATATCTCTTCACTGGACTTAGCTCCGGGCACATTATTTTTTACATACCACTCAAGGACTTGTTAACCACAGGGTCAGGATGCCAAGTCAGGTCAAAAAATAAGTCTATACATTACAAAGCCTTAGTTTTGCCCCGACTGCATATTGCTTGTCATACCAAGAACTTTTTGAAAAATTTTGACTGCTTTTAGGCCATAAAATTTCCTTCAACATTCCCCAAACACCATCATTATAAAAATTTTGACCAGGAAGTTGTGATAAATCTGCCAGAACATACGTTTCATCATCTATTAGACAGCAAGAATTTTTTAGAAAACTTGACTTCAATTTCCGTGCTCTGATTTTGACCTGAAAATTTCTTGCAGCGTTCCTGTTAGGAATTTGTTGAGTCTTGTATATTTTTAAATTTGCATTAGCTTTGATTGCTCATACTAAATAGTCCAAATCACTTTTGATGTTTTCTAATTTTTGCTTTATCATGTGGACTAGTTATTCTACCTGAACCAGGTTTTTCTATCAACGGACACATACCCTGGTACTGTTTTATAACATTGGACATTGTTTGAAGGCAGATCTTTTAATATTTTGCCAACTTTTTTGTACGACCAAGATGGGGTTTGTTGAAAATGTTTAATAATTTTAGTACGAAATTTTTTCTGAACTCTCGTTTCAATCAGGTGTATTAAACATTTTTCATTCTCAGTTCTAATATGACTAAAACCAAAGCGAATTTTACTTTCAGGGTCTATTGTCACCAAAACAATATGTGGGGCAGTTTCAAAAAACCGAACCACCTTCTCATCTTGCTATTCACTGCTCAAGAAAAACGTTATAAAATTAAAGTGTTTTTTTATGAAACTAAATAATTACATATATTTGGCTACTGCGTGCTTGTAATTATGTTAAAACGTTGAAAAATGCCTACAAATCTATTGAGTGTTAAAAATTTCGATTTTTAAAATAAAAATTATGTAAATGTGTCGGACAGTCAGTCAGTCAGTGTATTTGAATGTGATTAACAAAAATATTAAAAACAAAAAAAAATTGATACATACTTCCGGTGTTACATAGAAATAATAAGGGTATTCATTGCGAAGTGCAAGAAAATGTATCAATAATACAAAACAATTTTGTAGTAACAGATGAATATTATCGTTAAAAAAAACTAATGAAATAACTTTTAGTAATTTGAAACCTTTGTTGACTTTAAGAAACAATGATAAACTAATAATTACACTTGTTAATGGTCCTTCGAACCGAACAGCCAGTGCAATGCAGGTGAATTCTCCTAAAAAAATCAGTTATGTATTTTTCCTAAATTTAAATTTTATTGGTTATAATTACTATTTTACAATTGCAAAGTATATGTCAGACTTATGAAACATAATGTTATATTCGGAATCGGCCGGTATATCGAAAATTCATTAGCATTTTTATAAAATCTTAATGACGCGTGTGAAATTCGTCCTTAAAAGCGACCAAACGGAGGGATATTGCCAAATCGATTACTTGTGCTAACATTAATTAAAATTTCTTTAAATAACTGAGTTTTCTGAGCTTAAAATCACATTCCGGGAGGACATTTGTATGGGAGCTACTAAACTTATTAAACCGAACAAGACCTATTTGAATAGACTTCATCGTGAATTTCCAACTAAAATTTGGTTTCATAACTATAAAACTAAAAAAAATCAAAGGAAATGTTACAGTACAGTTTACTGTTAGGGATTGCTCTGAATGAACAAAGCTTTCAGATCTATTTCTATTCTATTTCTAAGTTTTAGCTTAAAAGCTGTTTCAAAATCAGTATTATTATAGGTTTAGTAGAGGAGATTGCTCTCATACAAAGAAAATAATTACAGTTGTATATCTAAAATTAGAGGTCAGAAAATTGGAAAACTATGGGGCGGACATGATCGAATATCTAATTTCTTATTACAGCTAATTTGTTTCGCAATCTAAGGAAATAATTAAAATTATTTTCTACTAAATTCACTGTGATTCGGACAGCGAAGCTCATTGGGAATATTCTAGTGAAAAAATATATTTATATTAAGATTTCAATATGAAATAGGCTTTTTTGTCCAAAAGACCTTTTTCATATTTACTGCCTAATTGGCAGTATGATGATGACAGTCATAACACTTTTTTGTAACCAAAGTATTGCCCTGAATACCCTTAATAAATTTAATTTATATTAAATGCTTTTTTATTGTCTAATCTATGAATTTAAGTCCCATTGTTGTAGTGTTTTTCTTAGTTATTAACAATTTTACGCATTTTTTCTTTAATGTCATTTTTTCTTTATTTCAAAAGATCATTTTTAATGTCTTCTTTTCGTTTACACCCTCCTATTTAGCGATATTTCACACTTACATGGTCTATTATTATTAACTGATTAAAGAGTTGAAAATTTAAGTGGTCAACAACATAAAGGTGAACATTAATTATATGGAATTATATATCTAAAGCGTGAAATAATCTTTTAAGTTCACAATTAATATTCTAAATATTCTAATTTATGTTTAGAAAATAAAGTTACAAGTCGTGTTTTAGGGGAATAAATTAAATAAATTCTAAATTATTAAACTTGATTATTTAAAGGGCATGAAAAGTGAACATAATAAATTTTATTTAGAAAAACAGCAGGAATAGAATTAATTTGACAATAGAATTGTAATTAATGTTGAAATTATTTATAAAAAAATCTTTTATAATTAATTTTCCTAAAATTTAAATTGTTAAAAACTAAAATGTTAAAAAAAAATTAAACAATTAAATATAAATCAAGTTAAGAGGCCTTTTTTGTTCGGTTCTTAATTAGATTTATGCTTTAAAGTGTGAAATAGATTTATGAGGAAATTGTGAAAATTAACATGATGTAAAGAAGATTTTTATATCGTGTGAAAATTTAATTTAAAGCGATTTCTTCAAACTGAGTGTACTTTTGCCCGCATACATGAGAACATGTGTAAGAAATCACCAGTGAAGCAGACTAATTTTAATACGAAAATTATAGAACTTTTAAAGAAATTTTCAAAAACTTCAGAGCGAACACACCTGAAGACTTTGCGAAATGTTAAGAAACTCACTTTATTTCATCGGATGGTCCAACACATAAACTTAAAACTTGAGATAAGTTCTTACACAGTGAAAAATTGTCCAAAGTTTTCTTGGATTTCTTTAAGTTTCTAATTAATAAACCAAATTTTGATTGGTTGTAAACACTCAAAGTAAAATAAAATAATTTCAAAAAATCCTCTTTTTGATAATTTAAATTCTGAGCCCCTGATACAAATTATGTACACTTTCAATTTATTTGAATAAATTCATAATTGTGGTATCCAAATTTTTGACTGGCAAATTCTGGTTTGAAAAAATTATTGAAAACATTTACTACAAGTGTTTTCAATAATATTAAAAAATTTTAAGTCCCTGCAAAAAATTTAATTAATTTTAAAAATTGTTCTAAAATTTTGGATGTCCACCTTGCAATTTTATCTAACTCTAAAATCGCTAAACGGAATTTTAATTAAGAATTCATGTTTGAAAAAACATTGGCAACACTACCAAAAAAATTAAATTTTTTAAAACAAAAAAAGCTCTTGGTAAAAATTATTTACACTTATTATATATTTTTCTAAGATTATAATATATTTAGAGAATTCAATCAGTCCATGGTCTCTGGTATACTTTCAAAAGTCCGTAAGTAATTTTACAATCAATTAATTTGGAAAAAGTGTTCTTTAAACTTCTGCGTCCCTGCTGCAAACATTATTGTGGTGGAATCATTTTTTTTTCAATTCATGATTGAAAAATTTACTTTCAATTTTATTCAGAGCCTCTCATGCTAATTACGTACTCTTTCAAAATTGGATCAACAAAGTTGTTTGAAAAATATTGACAAAAATAAAAAACACTTTCTGATATGTTCGGAAAAATTATGTGGACTTTCAAAATTTTCTAAAGTTCATAATTGTTGAAAATAAAAAACTTCTTGCTTTAGCAAATGTTGGAAATAGCAGCAATAAAATAATTTTGATCGGCAACTCATGTTTAAAAAATATTGGCAACACTAAAAATTAAAACACTTTACACTTTTACAATTTTTCTAATCAAATCATACTTTTTTGCCAATTCAGGTTTGTAAGAAATGTTGGCAACACTGTAGTAAAATAAAAAATAAAAGAATACTTTCTGCTGAATTCTGAGTCCCTGTTAGAAATCATGTACACTCTAAAAAATTGTCTGAGTCAGTACGTAATTGTGGAATGAAAAATATTTTTGGTTGGACAGTTGGACAGATGTGTTGAACATACTCGCACTCACAGAAATACTTAATGAATCATTAAATTAGTTATTTTTTGACTATAACTTTTTTCTACTGAATCGATTTTGATAATTTCTGGAATGATAATGAAGTACATATAACTTTATATTCTGTAAAAATCTTATTCCATTTGTGGATTTCTAATTGACTGTTTTACAAAAATAAATTATTTAATTCATTCCAATCATTTATAACAGAAAAATTTGGTATGGACAGGTTCTTTTATTATAGCGATTTCTGTGATCATTTAGAGTCATAAATCATATATTAATATATTTACATATATAAAAGGAGTCCTTGGCGAAAATATGTGAACATCAATTTTTAAATTCAAAAACTATTTAGTCATCTTTAACTGCAGGTAACCATAAGTAATATTAATTACTTGTTCTTACATAAACAGCTCTTAACTATCAAAAGATGAAATCATTTTATAACATTTATCTCAACACTAAAAAACATCCTTCTCAATACTTCTGTTTTGCAATTAAAAAAAAAAAAAACTTAATTAAAAATATTTTTTCTTTTTCATAATAAACGAAATATTAAGGAATGAGATCGAAAAATTCTAAACAAACGTTCTTTATTAAAACTTTTAAACCAAATATTATTAGATATTTTTTGATCAAGTAACCTACAAAAAGTTGGCCAAGCATTCATCGGTCTGCCGTCAAACAGTTTCCACTGGTTTTTAATATTACCGGGTGAATTTGTCCGTAGATGTCTCTAAAGCAAAAATTAGAAATAATTTTGTAATGAGCTCCCAACACATCCGCTAGGAAAGCACACCGGTTGGGTCAAACTCGGACTATTTGGTTTGAAAAGTTAAAGCTAATGCATGTCTGAAAACACACAAGGCACGTAAGAATACTTAAAATTTTCTTGCTGCATAGTGGAAACGTATGTTTTAGCAGATCTTTCAAACTTCCTGATCAAACATTTTATGTTACTGATACTCGAAGGAATGTTGAAGAAAAGTTTACAACCCAAAAAGCAGTCAAAATTTCACAAAAAATTCTGGATATGACAAGCTAAAAACAGTAGCGGAAAAAGAACCCAACGGCTCTATAATGCCGAAATTTTTATCAAGGGCTGCTTCTATTCATAAGACTTCATAATGTGTCTACTTATTTTTGGCCTGACTTGGCATCCTGTTAATGTGGTTAACAAGCCCTTAAGTGGTGCAAGAACAATAATGTGGAATTTGTACAAAGTGAGGAAAATCCTTCAAACTAAGCCCAGTTAAGAAATATTGACCTCTTGTTAAAACAGAATTGAAGAGTATAAAAAAGTGCCCAGAAGTGCAAGATAGATTTTAATCGGAGATGGACTAGCTGTTTGACCAAAATGACAGAAAGTTGAAAAAAAAGTTTCAACAATTTTTCACTAGTGATTAAAACTATAAAAATATTGTTTTTATTGTAATAATAATTTCACTAAAATGAAACTTTCGTTCGTTTTATTAACATATATTTACGTTGAACATTTTTCGATCTCACTCCTTTATCGTATTAATATTATCTGTATACTTAATTATAAAATGTTTTATGGTTACATTGAACTTTTAGAAATATTATTAAAACAATATTTATTTATTTTTTCCATAAAATTATTTATTTTTATTATCTTGTTTGATATTTTTTCTTTTAAAAGTTCTCATCGAAAATGTTAATCTGATCAAAAACAAATCTCAAATAAAAGTTTAATGTTGTGATTAATTAGAATTTAATCCGAAAATAAACTCAAATGATTTTTTACTAAACTTGTATAAAATATATCTTTTTTATCTTATTCTTCTTCTTAAAACTGAACAAAATATAATTAAAAAAATGCATACCTTTATTAAGGAGTGAGATCGAAAAATATTTAACGTACGTTTTTCATTAAAGATGTGAATCCAAATATTATATTTTTGATCAGTTACCTTTGTGAAACCTGTCAAAAGTTATGTTTAATGTCAAACAAATTAATTTGTTTTTAATCTGATTAAAATTAGTGATCTGAAAATCCAACGTTAGCATTCCAATGTCTGCCGTCAAACTGTTTCCAATGTTATAAAACAGTACCGGGAAAATTTGTCCCTTGATAGAAAACCTGCTTCAGGTAGAGTGAATAGTCCACATGATGTTTCTAAAGCCAAAAAATGTATCAAAAGACCCATCCGGTAGGAAATCTGACCCGTTAGTTTAGTGCTCGAACTATTTGTTACGAAAATTTAAATCTAATGCAGGTTTAAAAATATACAAGGCTAAAAAGGTTTCTGACAGGAATGCTGCTAAAAATTATGAGGTCAAAGGCAGAGCATGGAAATTGAAGTCAGATTTTTCGCAACTTCCAGGTCAAATAATTTAAGTTGGGCACTTGTCGAAAGAGAATTGAAGAACACAATAAGGTGTCCAAAAATGTGGTAGATTTTACATGGAGATGGAATACATGTCCAAGAAAAGTGACAGAAAGCACTATAAATACATAAATGGAAGGGTTTTCGAAAAAGGTTCAAAATTGCAACACTAGTAATTAAAATTTTTAGGGCGTTGCTGGCCCTAACATTCATGTTATATTATCATACGATTTAAATAAGTTAGAAGTAATATAAAATTGTTTTGTAAGGGGAGTACCTCTCTCCCCGATCTTATAAGTCCTATATTTTCCAGTGATGGTATTTTACAGTAGCATTATTGCTGCAAAACTTTAAGACTTTCTCTGTTATATTTCTTTTGATATTCGATAATAAATATTTGCTTTGTATGAGGGGAACCCGTCCCCTTGTCCTACCCGTTCAAGGATTTGTACAGTAAAACAGTTTCTTGAGGAAGTTGTTGGGATTAAATTTGAGATCTTTCACTATTATGGTTCTTTAGATATTCGATAACCAAAATTTGTTTTGTATGGGCGTTACCCCTCCCCTTGGTCCTATCGAAATTTATATATATGTTACTTTCGGGTATATTGTGCACATTTCATCAATATTGGTCCAGCCGTTTTGGAGTCTATATGTTAAATACATACATATTTACACACATCCTTTTTTATATATAAATATGTATGTTAAGAATTTTTCGATCTCACTCCTTATTTAATTTATTAACAGAAATATGTTTCTAACTAAAATTATGAAAGAAAAATATCTGGTTTATACGTGAAGTGATTATTATTTTTTTATTTCTAAGAGATGAACAAAAAGCAGTTAAATGAAATATCACATTTAAAGTTGTTAAGACATCAATAACCATAAAACAATTTACATTCTGACAATTGATAAATGTGAGAAGTCTTGATTTTGATTGTCTTAAAAAAAAAACAACTAAATTTTTTTAAAAATAATAAATGATTCGGAATATGAGGGTGTATTTATTTACAAATTGGCCACAAAAAGCCAACATCTGAATACGACATCTGATATAAAGTCTATTTTGACTTTTGACAACAAATTAAAATTAAAATTTTTCTATTAAAAACTTAATAAAATATAAAAAGTAACATACAAACATACAAATTAAATATTGAAATCAAATAACATTTATTGCAATTTAATTCTTTTCGCATTTTGAATTAAAATTAATAACATTTTCGTATAAAATGTCATTAAGATATATTTTTTATAATTAAATATTATTTTTTTTTTTGGATTATTTTTCAGAATTTTGTGACCTTTTCATTTTGTATCAAGACGCAAAGAGAATTAATTATTCTATTCAAATTTATAATTTTATATGAAATGACATTGATACGTAAAGTTTTCAAAATTATTAGTAATTGCACCCTACCAGAGATATATTGTGTACTTTTCAGAATCTTTCTACAACTTTTCCTACAATATTGCTGTGAAAAAAAAACTGAGGAGATCTAGACAATTTTTCTAAAGAAAAATTTCTGTGATCAAGATAAATTTTTGTGGAGAAAAATTTCTGTGAGAAAAATTTCTGTGAGAAAATTATTTTTCTTAAAAAAATAGTTGTGATCAAAAAAAAAATTGTCGACAATTTTCCTAGAGAAAAAATTACCGCGGTCAAAAAAATTTTTCTAGAAAAAAATTGCCGCGGGCTTTTTTAGAGAAAAAATTGCCGCGGTCAAGACAATTTTTTCTATAGAAAAAATGCCGCGGTCAAGACAATTTTTTCTATAGAAATAATTGCCGTGGTCAAGACAATTTTTTCTATAGAAATAATTGCCGTGGTCAAGACAATTCTTTCTATAGAAATAATTGCCGTGGTCAAGACAATTTTTTCTATAGAAATAATTGCCGTGGTCAAGACAATTTTTTCTATAGAAATAATTGCCGTGGTCAAGACAATTTTTTCTATAGAAATAATTGCCGTGGTCAAGACAATTTTTTCTATAGAAATAATTGCCGTGGTCAAGACAATTTTTTCTATAGAAATAATTGCCGTGGTCAAGAAAATTTTTTCTATAGAAATAATTGCCGTGGTCAAGACAATTTTTTCTATAGAAATAATTGCCGTGGTCAAGACAAGAGAAAAAATTGCCGCGGTCAAGACAATTTTTTTCTATAGAAAAAATTGCCGCGGTCAAGACAATTTTTTCTATAGAAAAAATTGCCGCGGTCAAGACAATTTTTTCTATAGAAAAAATTGCCGCGGTCAAGACAATTTTTTTCTATAGAAAAAATTGCCGCGGTCAAGACAATTTTTTTCTATAGAAAAAATTGCCGCGGTCAAGACAATTTTTTTCTATAGAAAAAATTGCCGCGGTCAAAACAATTTTTTTCTATAGAAAAAATTGCCGCGGTCAAAACAATTTTTTCTATAGAAAAAATTGCCGTGGTCAAGACAATTTTTTTCTATAGAAAAAATTGCCGCGGTCAAGACAATTTTTTTCTATAGAAAAAATTGCCGCGGTCAAGACAATTTTTTTCTATAGAAAAAATTGCCGCGGTCAAGACAATTTTTTTCTATAGAAAAAATTGCCGCGGTCAAGACAATTTTTTTCTATAGAAAAAATTGCCGCGGTCAAGACAATTTTTTTCTATAGAAAAAATTGCCGCGGTCAAGACAATTTTTTTCTATAGAAAAAATTGCCGCGGTCAAGACAATTTTTTTCTATAGAAAAAATTGCCGCGGTCAAGACAATTTTTTTCTATAGAAAAAATTGCCGCGGTCATGACAATTTTTTTCTATAGAAAAAATTGCCGCGGTCAAGACAATTTTTTTCTATAGAAAAAATTGCCGCGGTCAAGACAATTTTTTTCTATAGAAAAAATTGCCGCGGTCAAGACAATTTTTTTCTATAGAAAAAATTGCCGCGGTCAAGACAATTTTTTTCTATAGAAAAAATTGCCGCGGTCAAGACAATTTTTAGAGAGAAAAAATTTCCGCGGTCAAAATAATTTTTTAGAGAAAAAATTTTCAAGAGAAAAAAATTGCTACACAAATAATTGATGCGATCAATACATATTTTCTGCCGCAATCAAAACAATTTTTATAAAGAAGACAAAACAATTTTTTTCGAGAAGACAAGACAATTTTTCTCTAGAAAGAATTTGCGACAATTTTTCTATAGAAAAAAATAGCCGAGACAATTTTTCTAGAGAAAAATATTTGTGATCAAAACAAATTTCCTAGAGGAAAATTTGCAATGATCAAGACAATGTTTTCAGCAAAAAAAATTGCCGAGAATAAGACAAAAAGTTGTTCTGATCGAAGTAATTTTTGTGTAGAAAAATTGCTGTGATGAAGACAATTAGTTTAGAGAAAAAAATTATGTGATCGAAACCATTTTTTAAATTGTTATGATCAAGACAAATTTTCTTAAGAAAAAATCGATGTGATTAAGACAAATTTCCTAGAGAAAAAGTTGCAGTGATTAAGAAAATTTTTCTTAAGAAGCATTTGTAGTGATCATAACATCATTTCTTCAAATAAATGTTTGAATTTGAGTACTTTTTCGTGTGTGTACAGTACTTTCTTAATTCGCCTTAAACTGACTAAATTTAATATTAACGTTTCTTTTTTTTTTTGGTGTTAACAATCATACATGTATTTTTTATCTGATTTGATTAGATACTGATGGACTTTATTAAAGATTCTTTTATATCTAAAGTCATTTTTTTTTCATTTAATATTTTTGTTTCATAATTTTGTTTCGTTTTTTGCCATTTAAATAATTAAAAGAAGTAGATTTTGTTTCTTTTGCATTTAAGCCGGCAAAATCATACCTGTTTTTTTTAAAGATTCTGTGGCCTAAGAAGGGGGAAACAATTATTATTATACCCTCCACCACCACAAGTGGTGAGGGTATATTAAGTTTGTCATTCTGTATGTAACGCCAAGAAGGAATCATCTCAGACCCAACAATGTATATATATTATTGCATCAAATCAAAAACTGAGTCGATTTAGCTATGTCCGTCTGTCCGTCTGTCCGTCTGTCCGTCTGTCTGTCTGTTGGAAACATTCTCACGCCTAGAATAATTGACCGAATTCAATAAAACTTGGCCACATTATTTGTTATTGTCCTAAGCAGTTTGCTATTTAAAACCAGCTATATCGGTTTATAAGCAAGGAAGTTATAGACCGATATCTGAAACAACCTCAAAATTTCAAAAATGAACTCTTATAATTTCTTCTAAAAATGTAATTGGACTAAAACAATAAATTAATTTTAGCATACAATTACACGTGCTTCATCATCGTGCCAAAAATTATCAAAATCTGATTAACCGGAAAAAAGTTATAGGCTATAATATGCAAAATTTTGATACACCCCAAACTCTTTGTGTCATATGGACCGCAATTTTTAAGATAATTTACTGAAATTTGTCACAACTAATTTTTAAACCATTCTTAATATATGTTATAAATTTTATTAACATTGGTCCATATTTTGATATGGCTCCCATATAAGGCCCCTTCCCGGAATGTGATTTATAGCTCATAAAACTCTTTAATTTGAACGAATTCTTTTGAAATTTGGCACAATTAATCTCTTAATTATTTTAAAAATATACTATAAATTTTATTTACATGGGTCCATATTTTGATATAGCTCCCATATAAGGCCTCTTCCCGGAATATGATTTATAGCTTATAAAACTCTTAAATTTGAACCAATTCTATTGAAATTTGGCACAACTAATTTTCTAGCTATTTTAAATATATGTTATAAAATTTATTAACATGGGTCCATATTTTGATATAGCTCCCATATAAGGCCCCTTCTCGGAATATGATTTACAGCTTATAACACTTTTAAATTTGAACCAATTCTTTTGAAATTTAGCACAATTGATTTTCTAGATATTTTAAATATATGTATTAAGTTTTATTTACATGGGTCCATATTTTGATATAGCTCCCATATAAGGCCCCTTCCCGGAATATGATTTACAGCTTATAATACTTTTAGATTTGAACCAATTCTATTGTATTGTGGGTCCATATTATGATATAGCTTCATTATAACGCCCCTTCTCGAGTAAATAAAGACCAATTCTACTGAAAGTCGACACAATTATTTTGCTAACTGTTCTGAAGATATTATATTAATTTGCCCTGTATCGGTCCAAATTTTTCTATAGCTCCCTTATAACGGGATTTTCCGGAAAACGGATTAGAGTTTATAAAACATTTAAATAAAGATTAATTCCATTAAAATTTAGCACAATGATTTTTCTAATTATAATCAAAGTATATTATAAATATGAACAATCTTGGTCCAAACTTCGGGAAGGGGTCTTATATGGGAGCTACATATAAGACCCCTTCCCGGAAAATAGTTTTGAGCTTATAACAAGCATATTTTTTGTTTTTATACGCTCCACAGTACAAGTGGTAGAGAGAGAATATTAACTTTGTCATTCTGTGTGTAACGCTAAGAATGAATTATTTCAGACCCCATAATGTATATATTCTTGCATCAAGTCAAAATCTCAATCGATTTTCGTCAATCTCTTTGTCTGCTCACATTCGCAAATTTAACAGAGCTCAATAAAAATTGGTAGAAAAAAGGCAGTTAGTTGAAAAATTTTATAGCTTAAATTTTAACTAATTTTATGACTAATTAAGTATTTCTGTGTTATATACATTTGTGAGTATATGTGTGTCTATGGAACCTAACGTATTAACTTTACACGAATTTGTGGTGGAGGGTATTTAAGATTCGGCATAGCCGAATATAGCATTCTTACTTGTTTTTTATTAATCTTTTTTTGTACTTTTTTTAGTAGATTTAATTAAAATATTTTTTGTTGTTAATGGTTTCAAGTCAAGTCAGAGAGACCCATTAATTATGTTATAAACCTAGAAAAAATATATATTAATTTTAATTTAAATTGTATTATTTAATTTAATTAAGTTGTAAGAAATGATTACTTTTTGGTGGGGGTTTTTTGGCTTAAAGAGGGGAAGAAGTGTAAATTAAAATAAAACTGGTAACAATTTGACCAGAGAAATATTATGAAAAATGAAGGTAATACGAGTACAAACAATTGAACATAAAAAAATAATTATTTTGAAGGTGCTGGATTAAATTACATAACATTTTATCTTATTTATTACACTCTATTGTGGGTTATTATGAGTTTGTGCAGATGTTTGCAACGAACAGAAAGAATAGTCTTACCGGTTCAACTCAGAATCACTTCTTCGATTTTACCGTCTGACTGACTGTCCATATAATACTTGTTCGCAAAATATAGGTCGCAGTTTTGAAGATATCGTAATGAAATTGAAACACATACTAACAGATTGGTTATGTCTACTGAAATTGATTATGATCGGTCCATTATTTCATATATCACCTTACAAATGTCACTCCCGGAATGTGGTTTTTAGTCCATAAAATTATTAAATATAAAACGATTTTAACGAAATCTTCCGAAAGTAACTTTTATGAAATGTTGAAACGATGTTATACGAGATCGCATAGGTCCCACAAAACCACCCTTTCAAATATCAATTTGAAACGCATAAATCGCACATATACTTAGGTATATTTAATGTTTAGTCAAATTACGATATATAAGCCAAAACCGTTGTTCGAAATTATACGAGGGTCCAAATAATCTTACAGAAAAACATTCCCTTTAAAACGCATAAATATCACATAAATATTAGTATCATAATATGTGTAATAATCTATTACACACATAAGCGTAAATTATGCGAGGGCTGTTCATACATTTTCTGCCTCAATCATTTGCAATCAACAATGTGGTGTAGGGTATTTTATAGCAGAACTTCTCTTACTATAACATTTTTACTTGTTGGTTTATGTCTTTATTTTTATTGACAATAAAATTTTAGGCTTCTTAGACAGAATTTCAGAATTAAAATTAAATTTATTAATTATTTTGTTAATAAAAATTAATGTAAAGATTTTAATCATTTGTATGGTTAAGTAATAATTATTATTAAAATCAAATATTTATTTAAAAGTTTTCAAGGTTTACAGGTACTTAATCTATTAACTTGAAATATTAGCTTTCGTTACTTTGACTCAAGTATCAAGAAGATTAATGGAGAGTGATTTGTCACTTAAACACTTTTTTTCGAAATATTTACATTTAAAGTCCGCATAAACTTTTTGTAATGAATGTTAAAGTAGAAAAACAGAAAAAAACCAAATATGACTTTTTCTCCTTTTTTAAGTTCTCCTAATTAGAAGAAAAAATTTTAATGCTTTTTTCCAAATAGAAAGTCCTTCTTATTCTTCTATAAATTAAAATCTTGAAAAAATTTTGCTCAAAAAACCAAATTTTTTCTTAAAAGTAAAATCTAAAAATTTATCAAGAAATTTACACAAACATTCCTCCAGCGAGAAAAATTATTTAGGAAGAAAATTTTCATAAATTTTTACAGATAAATTTCTCGAAGAATTAATTTTACAAAAAAACTCTTAGAAAAAATTTTTTTACAAATTTTCTCGAAAAAGGAAATTTTCTATAAAACTTTTCTCGAAGAAGGAAATTTTCTATAAAAATCTTCTCAAAGAAGGAAATTTTCTATAAAAATCTTCTCAAAGAAGGAAATTTTCTATAAAAATCTTCTCAAAGAAGGACATTTTCTATAAAAATCTACTCAAAGAAGGAAATTTTCTATAAAAATCTTCTCAAAGAAGGAAATTTTCTATAAAATTTTTCTCGAAGAAGTAAATTTCTACATAAACTTTATTGAAGAAGAAAATTTCTATAAAAGTTATCTCGAAGAAGGAAATTTTCTATAAAAATCTTCTCGAAGAAGGAAATTTTCTATAAAAATCTTCTCAAAGAAAGAAATTTTCTATAAAAATCTTCTCAAAGAAGGAAATTTTCTATAAAATTTTTCTCGAAGAAGTAAATTTCTACATAAATTTTATTGAAGAAGAAAATTTCTATAAAAGTTATCTCGAAGAAGAAAATTTTCTATAAAAATCTTCTCAAAGAAGGAAATTTTCTATAAAAATCTTCTCAAAGAAGGAAATTTTCTATAAAAATCTTCTCAAAGAAGGAAATTTTCTATAAAAATCTTCTCAAAGAAGGAAATTTTCTATAAAAATCTTCTCAAAGAAGGAAATTTTCTATAAAAATCTTCTCAAAGAAGGAAATTTTCTATAAAATTTTTCTCGGAGAAGTAAATTTCTACATAAATTTTATTGAAGAAGAAAATTTCTATAAAAGTTATCTCGAAGAAGGAAATTTTCTATAAAAATCTTCTCGAAGAAGGAAATTTTCTATAAAAATCTTCTCAAAGAAAGAAATTTTCTATAAAAATCTTCTCAAAGAAAGAAATTTTCTATAAAAATCTTCTCAAAGAAGGAAATTTTCTATAAAATTTTTCTCGAAGAAGTAAATTTCTACATAAATTTTATTGAAGAAGAAAATTTCTATAAAAGTTATCTCGAAGAAGGAAATTTTCTATAAAAATCTTCTCGAATGATTTTTTTTCAAAGAAAGAAATTTTCTCTAATATTTATCGAAGAAAGAAATTTTCTCGAAAAAGGATTTTTATAGAAATTTTTCGAAGAATAAAATTTTTCTATAAAAATCTTGTTGAAGAAGAGAATTTTCTATAAAAATTTTGTCGAAAAAATTATTTTCTATAAAACATTTTCTCAAAGAAGAAAATTTGTTTATAAAAAATTTCTCAAAGAAGGATTTTTTTTATAAAAATTAGTTTGAAGAGGGAAATTGTGAGGAAAATTTTTATACCGTAGGCGATTGGGCTATAAAGCATTTGTGCAGATGTTTCACCCATAAAATTCTTAGCATAAAAAAATTAACCAAATTTTGCAAAAATAAGTTACACGAGCGATCTATTATTTCTCATATGTCCCACGCAACTCCCCTTCCAAATATCACTTTTAAGCGTACAAATGCACATATACGTGGTTACTGTAATAATATTTGGTCAAATTAAGACAAATATAAGATAAAACCGGTGTAGGAAATTATACGAGGGTCGGTACATAATTTTTTGTAATTTCCATATAACCCTTCAGAAAATAAATCCTTTTTAAACGCATAAATTTCACATTAATGTTTGTATAATAATCTATTGCTCAATTAAGCATAAATAAGAATAGCAAATTATACGAGGCACGTTAGTAAAATTCCATAGCAGTTACTTTTACCAGCAATGTGATGTGTGGTATAAAATAGTCGGGCGTAAAGAAAAAATGTTCTCTTTAAATCTCTCAAAGAAAATATTTCGATAAAATTTTCTCATAATTTTTTCTGAGAATTCATGGCACAATCTAAATACGTGCCACCTGACGGTCGATTATAAAACATTTGCATGAAGTTCTGATTATACAGTACTAAAATCAAATGTGTAAGTGGTAAGTGTCTTTGCTATATGAAGGTACAATAAAATAATAGTTTAAAAAATGTAGCATACTTTGTGGGTTATAAATATTTAGAAAATGAAATAAAAAACTAACGGTATTTCCAATAAATCGAAATAAATTCCAAATATCCATGAACAATAAATAAAAAATAAATAAAAGAAATCTCATAAAAGACTTAACAAAAAAAATCAGTGCAAGTCTGGCTCTCAGTGCATGCAAATGCACGTCTAACTTTGCATTAAACTAAATTTTAGTTCCTTGTTTAGTTCATTAATTTAAAGTTTTAAAAACGTTTATGTCAATGTAAGTTAAATGATTTTTGATTAAAAAAATATAATAAAAATTCTTACTAAATTTTATCTTTTTTTCAGGGCCTTTTTAGTCCCGATCCCGTTAAATAATGTACGCAAAAAAATATTTCTTATCGGAGACATGAGACAACATGAGGCTTTTGTGTATATTTTCTTGGTGTTCCTGCTAAGTCAAATACCTCTATCGCTTACAGCTCGTTGTAGTCTAGATGAGTTTAAGTGCAAAGATGGAAAATGCATATTGCAATCAAAATTTTGTGATGGCCGTTTAGATTGTTCTGATAATTCAGATGAAATTGATTGTGGTAAGTGAAAATGAAATTTGAAGATTTTCAAGTTAAATGAGAAAGAAATTTAATGTAAAAGAGAGACAGAAAAAAAAATATTACTTAACCTCATATTTTCTCTTTCTCTCCTTCTCATGATAGATTTAAAAATGTGTCGTAAGCCCGATTGGTTTCAATGTTCTCTACCACATGGCCCCTGTCTTTCGTCCGATTTAATTTGTAATGGTATCGAAAATTGTCCTGGTGGTGAAGATGAATTGGATTGTGTTGACAATCAGCGCGGTGGCTCTTCCAAAGATTTTGGTATTGGTGGCTGGCATTCTTCGCAACGTAATTGCAGTCAATACGAATACACTTGTCAATCGGATCGTTCTTGTATTCCATTGAATTTTATGTGTGATGGTAAAAGTGATTGTCACGATGGTTCAGATGAGACCACTGGTTGTATAAAGGCTGAATTGAACTGTAGAGGTTTCTTTTGTAAAAATAAACGCTGTTTGGAAAGCAAGAAGTGGTTATGCGATGGCATAGATGATTGTGGAGATGGTAGCGATGAAATGAATTGTGGTAAGTGAAGATGAATATTTGAATTTAGAGAAGATATTTAAATAGAAGGTTTTAGAAGAAGTTGGACATTAAAATACAGCAATTATAAAATATTATTTCGTATAATGGAAACAAATTTTTATATTAAAGAGAATTATCGGAATAAGTTAAGTTCTAAATATACGTTTTATCTAAAATGCAGTTTAAATATATTAATGCTCAGTGGGACATATAGAAGCAATAACTTTTAATCGGCTGGATGAATTTGCATTAAATTTAAAATAATGATAGAAAAGAAGTGAACCCAAAAAGGTTCAATGGTGAGAAGACAATAGTTTTTTTGTTCACCAACCCAAAATTGGGAATTGTTCTCATTCAATTCCCAATTTTATATTTTTTACCAACATTTCTGAGATTAAGAGGAAATACTTTTAACATATCAAAATTTTCAATACTTTGATTTATAATGTCAAGATTGACATTTCCTGAAAATTTTAGAATGATATACAGTTGAATTACAGAATTAAAATATAACTTTTGCAACTACAAAAACTGATTCCTTTCATTGAAATAATCGCTCTGTTATAAAAAGCACTCTGTTATGAATATAATAAAAAGCGTTCGACAGAAATAACTATTTGGGTATTTATATGGACATATACAATAAAGGCAGTGAAGTCAATCCCAGCTTTGGGAATCTAATAAATAATGATAATTTTGTTGAATGATCTTAATTTCAAATCTTCATTGTGAAGTTTTAAAAAAATAAAACTCTTTTTTCGATTAAAACTTTTCTCTTCTTTAAGAGAAGAGTTATATTTTTTACTCGCTCGAAAATTCGAAATGATTAAAATGAAAAGAAAAAATAGTTATGTTAAAGAATGCTATAACAAAAACACACAAAAATTCATACAACAAAAGTAAACACATTGTAATGTGTGAGCACGTTTGCATATCCACACAAAAGCTGTAAACATAAAAACAACAAATCACTTTTTACTGTTACAAATGACTTCAAAATATTCGTGTTTAAACTCTTTTTTTCGCTCTTTATTTATAATTTTTTTTTTCAGATGAAACTCTTTTAGAAAGAGCGATAAAAAAATAAACTCATTTTTTTAAATTAAAATTAAACTCTTTAAAAGGTCTGGTATTTTTATAGATTGAAAAAGTGAGTGAAAAACCGTACCTTGATTTGAACCTTATACTTATTTCATTTAATACTTATTTCATTAAGATTTTTTTAGAAGAGAATAAAAATGACACAAAGTTCGGGACAAAATAACAGTCTCGTTAAAGAAAAAACATTGTCACCTTTTTGAAAAACTTTGTTTTATTTAAGATTTTACTTCAGATTAATAAAACTTTTTAACTGATTCATAGATT
The DNA here is from genome assembly GCA_004302925.2 of Cochliomyia hominivorax. NCBI lineage: Eukaryota > Metazoa > Arthropoda > Insecta > Diptera > Calliphoridae > Cochliomyia > Cochliomyia hominivorax. Next base: position 44,537,939 of record PYHX02000495.1, read on the forward strand.
AACCGCTCACTATCCCAGACTAGCAGAGATGCTGTTCTGACTAGCAGAGATACTGTGGTTTTTGTTCAAGAGAGTCAAATCCTCAAAACTGCCCGGAGCTATGTTTAGCGGAGAGAAGTGGGTTCGCGTTAAAGAGAAATAAAGAGCCCAAACAAAGTGTATTAATGTTGAGGTGTTTTGAAACAGTGCAAAATTGTGAATACATAACTGAGCAAATATTAACGAATAATATATAAAATCGTTTGGAACCACTTTATATTAGTTAAGAATGTAATTCATATAAGACTTTAATTTGAGCTTTTTTCTTTAATATGCGATAATTATTAATATTTTACTCCCAACAAATGATTAGAAGCCCTAGAATCGAAACGACCTTAACCTATTCTCAAACTTAAATGTGTAAGATCCTCCCCTTTCTTGGTATGAAAGTTGTGGTTGTGATATAATGTGCCCACATGTGAGCCACTTTTGGTAAGCAGAACTGGCGATGTGGGTTGAACCAAACATAATGTTGCGTTGTCAAAAATGGGAGTTTCCTATTTCTATTTTCAATAATAATTTAATTTGGAGTTTCTGTATTTTAACTTTTAATAAAAATTCTTCTGAAATTTTATCTTTTAAAAAATAAATTAAAATGATCAGATAATAATAATTTTAAAAAATTACCTTTTTTTAAAGTTTAGCCTGAGTGTGATAGAAAGCAGGAACAATTTTAGGGATTCCATTCTCGAAAATTCACTTTTTTATGATTTTTCCAAAAAATATTTTTTATATAATTTTAACATTTAAAACACTTTTCACACTATTAATTTTATTAAAACAGGCCATAAGAAATCCAAAGATTTCTATTTTCTTTATTTTTTATGATTTTTTGAAATTTTCACTTTTAAAACACTTATTTCGCGGATTTTATTTTTATACGATTTTAACGATTAAATTTTTTATGTTTAATATTTTTATTAATTTTTTTACATTTTTATTATTTTTGTTAAATTATTTTAAATTTAAAATTTGTTTTTCGAAGTCAGCTACTGCAACCCGAAAAATACCGTTAGTATGAAACGAACATAAGTGAAATAAAAACGACACTTTCAAACCGATTGCACCTTCAAATTTTTCGTAAAAACGAAATCTTTCTAATCGTTAAAAGTACGTGTATTTGTTTTTTGATTTTCGAAAATTACTTTCGAAACCGATTTTAATTGCCGAAATAATAAAGTTTCCGAGAAACGTAAAATCAATTTCAAAGTCGAACAACAATACCGTTAATAACCTCGTACCGTACCGCCATAAATAATAAAATAGCGAATATTTGACGATATTTTTATTCCATACGAATTCAAATTTTTTGTATGATAATAAGGACTGAGTTCGAAAAATTCTTAACACACGTTTTTTATTAAATCTGTGAACCCAAGAATTATTTGATATTTTTTGTCATGAAAAAACCCAACTTGATTCTACAAAAAGTTGGCCAGTTTTTTTCCAACATTATTAAACAGTACTGAAAGGAATTGTCCGTTGATAGAAAACCTGGTTCAGGTAGTAAGTAGGTGGGATCCAAATGGTGTTTCAAAAGCCAAAAAAATAGAAAGCATTTTTAAAAGAACTCCCAAAACAGTACCGGGAGAATTTGTACCTGGTTCAAGTAAAGGAATGAATGAGCTACCAAAAATGCGGTTAGTTCAGTGCTCGGGCTATTTAGTACGAAAAGTAAAAGCTAACGAAGGTTGTTGCAGGAAGGCTGTTAAAACGGGCATTATAAATATCGAAATTTTATAAAGAAATTTTAACAATAAAGACTGCTTTACTTCCTAATGTGCCCACTGCCGGCCTCACTTGGCATTCTGTCACTATGATATACAAGACCTTGAGTGATACAGGAACATTAATGTGGTATTTGTTCAAGAGAGTCTAATCCTCAAAACTGTCCGGAGCTATGTTTAGTGGAGAGAAGTGGGTTCGCGTTAAAAGAGAATTGAGGAGCCTAAAAAAATGTCTTAATGTATGGCAGATTTCAAATTAATTTCAAATAAAATATTAATGGAAGCGTTTCCGAAAAAGGTTAAAAATTTCATCAATAGTGAAGAAAACTTAACAAATATTTTTTTTAATTGTAACAAAAAAATCAAACAAATAAGGGAAAATCAAAAACTCTAAGTTTAGTGATTTCATGTTAGGAATTTTCGATTTCACTCTTAAGCGAAAGCCGTTTGCGAAACTTTTGCGTTAGATTAATGTTCACAAGTATGATAAAATATTTCACCGATTCCTTTGCAGTAGCCAACCCCTTTACGAAAACCGATTTTTATTGATTTATAGATTTATTTTTATTAAATTTTTATAAAACAATTGAAATCAAATCGAATTATTTTTTTCACATTTTTAATAAAGATTTTCAATTTTATTTTAACACAAAACACAAAACACTTTATAAATTTTTATAAAAAACAGGCCATTTGATTTGATTTCTTATTAATTTTTTATTTTTATTTAACTTCACTTGAATTATAAATTTATTTTCTTATTTTTAATTTTTATTATATTTTAATTTAATTTAATTAATTTTTTTAATAATTGATTAATTTTATTTAATTATTTATAGCAAATTTTAACCAAAATTGTTTTAAAATAATTAGTTAATTTAATATTTTAATGAAATATTTTCTATTTATTTTTAATAAAAATCCTTCAAATAATGTTTAAAATTCGTCCAGGATTATTATAGTAAATCGAATTTTAATATTTTATTAAAAAAACTTTTGTTTTAAAAATAAAGAGAAAATTGTACAATAATTAAATAATAATTTTTTAAATTCTTAGCAAATTTTTATAAATTAAATTTTAAACAATTTAATTAAAAAAACTATAAGTAACGTTTAATATTCGTCTCAGAATATTATAGTAAATCGAATTTTAAAATGTTATGAAGGACTTAAAAAAAATTATTATTTAATTTAAAAAGAAAAATTTAAAAAATTAAACAAAAATTTAATTTAAAAAAAATCTAAACAAATTTAAAAACATTTAAGGTACTTTTGCTATAATTTTTAATAATTTATTTTCATAATTGATTAGAAAATCTGAAAAGAAAAGAAACATTTTAAATAATTAATAACTTAAAATTCAATTTTAAAATTATATTTTATAATTTAAAAAATATTTGAAAATCTAAATTTTAAAAAACTTTCAATGAACCAAAATTTATTTCAGATTATGAATATTTATTATCAGAAAGAAATAAAACTTTTCAATTAATAAGAAATTTATCGAAAATTTTCTATAAATATTAAAATCCATAGGAATATTTTTACCAAATATAAAAATTTTACTATTTTTTTATAAAATATAAAATTTATCGAAAAATTTTCGATAAATTTACTATATTATAAAATATAAATAGGAAATTTATAGACAGTTTCCTATAAACAGTAAACTTATCGAAAGTTTCCTAAAAATAGTAAACTTATCGAAAGTTTCCTATAAATAGTAAATAGTAAACTTATCGAAATTTTCTATAAATAGGGAATTTATCGAAATTTTCTATAAATAGGGAATTTATCGAAAATTTTCTATAAATAGGGAATTTATCGAAAATTTTCTATAAATAGGGAATTTATCGAAAATTTCTATAAATAGGGAATTTATCGAAAATTTTCTATAAATAGGGAATTTATCGAAAATTTATCGAAATTTTTCTATAAATATGAAATTTATCGAAAATTTTCCATAAATATGAAATTTATCGAAAATTTTCCATAAATATGAAATTTATCGAAAATTTTCCATAAATATGAAATTTATCGAAAATTTTCCATAAATATGAAAATTATCGAAAATTTTCCATAAATATGAAATTTATCGAAAATTTTCCATAAATATGAAATTTATCGAAAATTTTCCATAAATATGAAATTTATCGAAAATTTTCCATAAATATGAAATTTATCGAAAATTTTCCATAAATATGAAATTTATCGAAAATTTTCATAAAATATGAAATTTATTGAAAATTTTCTATAAATATGAAAATTTATCGAAAATTTCCTATAAATATGAAATTTATCGAAAATTTCCTATAAATATGAAATTTATCGAAAATTTCCTATAAATATGAAATTTATCGAAAATTTCCTATAAATATGAAATTTATCGAAAATTTCCTATAAATATGAAATTTATCGAAAATTCCTATAAATATGAAATTTATCGAAAATTTCCTATAAATATGAAATTTATCGAAAATTTCCTATAAATATGAAATTTATCGAAAATTTCCTAATAAATATGAAATTTATCGAAAATTTCCTATAAATATGAAATTTATCGAAAAATTTCCTATAAAATAGAAATTTATCGAAAATTTCCTATAAATATGAAATTTATCGAAAATTTCCTATAAATATGAAATTTATCGAAAATTTCCTATAAATATGAAATTTATCGAAAATTTCCTATAAATATGAAATTTATCGAAAATTTCCTATAAATATGAAATTTATCGAAAATTTCCTATAAATATGAAATTTATCGAAAATTTCCTATAAATATTAAATTTATCGAAAATTTCCTATAAATATGAAATTTATCGAAAATTTTTCAATAATATAAAATTTATCGAAAATTTCCTATAAATATATAAATTATTAAAAATTTCCTATAAATATGATATTTATCGAAAATTTTCTATAAATATGAAATTTATCGAAAATTTTCCATAAATATGAAATTTATCGAAAATTTTCCATAAATATGAAATTTATCGAAAATTTTCCATAAATATGAAATTTATCGAAAATTTTCCATAAATATTGAAATTTATCGAAAATTTTCCATAAATATGAAATTTATCGAAAATTTTCCATAAATTATGAAATTTATCGAAAATTTTCTATAAATATGAAATTTATCAAAAATTTTCTATAAATATGAAATTTATCGAAAATTTTCTATAAATATGAAATTTATCGAAAATTTTCTATAAATATGAAATTTATCGAAAAATTCCTATAAATTTATGAAATTTATTCGAAAATTTCCTATAAATATGAAATTTATCGAAAATTTCCTATAAATATGAAATTTATCGAAAATTTCCTATAAATATGAAATTTATCGAAAATTTCCTATAAATATGAAATTTATCGAAAATTTCCTAATAAATATGAAATTTATCGAAAATTTCCTTAAAATATGAAATTTATACGAAAATTTCTCATATAAATATGAAATTATCGAAAATTTCCTATAAATATGAAATTTATCGAAAATTTCCTATAAATATGAAATTTATCGAAAATTTCCTATAAATATGAAATTTATCGAAAATTTCCTATAAATATGAAATTTATCGAAAATTTCCTATAAATATGAAATTTATCGAAAATTTCCTATAATAAATATGAAATTTATCGAAAATTTCCTATAAATATGAAATTTATCGAAAATTTCCTATATAAATATGAAATTTATCGAAAATTTCCTATAAATATGAAATTTATCGAAAATTTCCTATAAATATGAAATTTATCGAAAATTTCCTATAAATATGAAATTTATCGAAAATTTCCTATAAATATGAAATTTATCGAAAATTTCCTATAAATATGAAATTTATCGAAAATTTCCTATAAAATATGAAATTTATCGAAAATTTCCTATAAATATGAAATTTATCGAAAATTTCCTATAAATATGAAATTTATCGAAAATTTCCTATAAATTAAAAATGTATCGAGAATTTCCTATAAATGTGAATTTATAGAAATGAACGTTTTTTAAAAGAGAAAATTTATTGAAAATGTCCTCTAAAGAGATAATTAATAAGAAATTTCCTCTATGACGAAAATTATAAAAAATGTCCTTTAAAGATAAAACTATTCGAATTTTTAATTTGAAGATAAATTTTATTGAAATTTTCTTTTAAAAATGAAATTAATTGAAATTTATTTTAAAAGAAAATTTATCAAAAATAACTTCCAAAGAAAAATATATATCGAAATTTTCCTATAAAGAGAAAATTTAGAAAAGTTTTAATTTCCACGAAATCAACAATTTATCAAAAATCTCCCTTAAAAATAGAAAATTTATAAAAAATCTTCTTAAAGAAAATCAAAAAAATATATCGAAAATTTCTTCTTTAAAAAAATTTATCGAAAATTTTCACTGAAAAAAATAAGATTTTTAACGAAAATTTCTTTCTATAAAGAAAAGCTGTCAAACATTTTTTAAAAGAAGTTGTATATTTTTTAAAAATTTTCTCTAAAAGGAAAATTTTTGAAAAATTTCTCCTAAAAAGAAAATTTATTAAAAATATTTTCTAAAGAAAAATATATCGAAAATTTCTTACAAAGAGAAAAATTTTGTGTAATTTCCTCAAAATCAAAAATTTATCAAAAAGGAAATTTTTCGCAAATCTTCTTTAAGAAAATTAAGAAAAAAATGATCTACAATTTCTTCTATAAAGAAATTTTATTGAAATTTGTTGAAAATTTCCTTTAAAAAGTAAATTTCTAAAAAAATTTATTAAAAAAAATATGAAGAATTTTCTCTAAAATTGGAAATTTACCAAAAACTTTCTATTAACAGGAAATTTATCGAAAATTTCCTTCAAAGAAAGAAAATTTATTTGCTGCAATAAAAATTCTTTACAACCGAAAATAAAATTTGAAAAATAATGGAGTCATTTACGAATCGGTTTATTTCTTATGATACGATATTTCTAATTTATATGTTTTGACTTGAATTCCAAAGAAAGTTCACATGATTATAAAATCAGTATAATTATAAATCGATTTTAATAGTTTTATTACGTTGATTAATAAAAAAAGAGACAATTTTATTTCAGTCTTGTTTATAGCAAATCGATCTCTTTGAAATCATAAATCCATAAATTTCTAAAAAGTGCGATCAAGAGAATCATAAACTCATTTTAATTAAAGTCCATTTAAGCACTTTCGATGTCAAAACTATCAAAATATTAATAAAATTGTAACAATTTTTTATGATCTCTTTTTTTATATGGAATAAAAAATAAAATCTGGTTTAAATAAAAATACTCCAGTTGTTTTTATACCCTCCGCCATTAGAAGTGGTTGAGAGGGTTATTAACTTTGTCATTCCGTGTGTAATGCTAAGAAGGAATCATCTCAGACTCCAACGTTTGTCTGTCTGTAGTTAGCACGCTCACATCCACAATAATTGACAGAGCTCAATGAAATTTGATCTGAGTATTTGTTATTGTCCTGAGAACTTTCCTATTTAAAATCAGTAGAATCGGTTCAGTTTATTAAAAGATATAGATCGTTATCTGAGGAAACCGCTAAGGTCAAGTAAAAAACTTTCGTTAAATCGTCAAAACTAAATCGACCAAGTAGAATGAGTAATATTAAGTCATATGTACTTCATTCCCATTCTACAACTGATCAAAATCGGTTCAGTACAAGAAAAGGTTATAGTTCAAAATATAATTAATTTTATGACTCATTAAGTGTTCCTGTGTTTAGTTTAAGAAAAACTCTTATATATTGTGTACGTTTGAGAGTGTATGTGTATGTGAGAAACATAACGTATTTACTTCACATGCACTTGTGGTGGAGGGTGTTAGAGATTCGTCATAGCCGAATATTACATTCATATTTGTGTTTTCTTTTTTTCGTTAATTTGAAAACTCTAAATTTTTAAGTTTAAATCATAAATTCATATTAAAGTCTTTTAATTAAAAAAGCGTAGGTTGTTTTTGGATCTTTAGCAATGAATTTGAAAATGACTAAAATCACACCTTTTTGATGAAATTAATAATAACGCTTTATTATGGTGTCATTTTGGTTCAAATTTAATTAGTTTGACAACATTTTATTAGCAAAATACTTGTTTATCTGAATTTAGATTTTTTATTTTTTTTTTTCAAAATTCCATTAAAATTTTGATTATTATTTATTGATGCCATAAAAAATCATAAAATGTCTTACGTTTTAGTTCTATTTTCTATTCATATTTTGGTATATTTTCAGTGATTTCTATATGAAGTGGGGAATTTTGATTTAAATTAAAAAAAATCATAATTTAAATTATAAATTAATAATAAATTATTTATTTACGTCTTAATGAAGTCTTGTAGCGCAATTTAGAGTTTATTTTTAATTAGATGAAATAAATTTTATAGAGACTTTAAATATTTTATTAGTTTTGATTTCAGGGACAAATAACACTTTTCAGGGACTCCAAAATTTTTAGAGGGTTTATTGGTTACGAACTGGTTTAGTCTGATATTGTAGGAGTATTGGATATATAGTAAATAAAGTTCAGGTCGTTTTTAAAGAAGAAATTGGTGCTCTTTTTTCTTTCTTTGGAAAAATCTGTCATATTTTTTTGTAGATTTTTTTTTAGAAAATTTGCGATCAAATTTTTTTATAAAGAAAATTTTGCGATCAAATTTTTTATATAGAAAATTTGTGATCAAATTTTTTATATAGAAAATTTGTGATCAAATTTTTTATATAGAAAATTTGTGATCAAAGTTTTTATATAGAAAATTTGCGATCAAATTTTTTTTTATAAGAAATTTTGCGATCAAGTTTTTATATAGAAAATTTTGCGATCACATTTTTTATATAGAAAATTTGCGATCAAATTTTTTATATAGAAAATTTGCGATCAAATTTTTTATATAGAAAATTTGCGATCAAATTTTTTATATAGAAAATTGCGATCTAAATTTTTTATATAGAAAATTTTGCGATCAAATTTTTATATAGAAAATTTGCGATCAATTTTTTATATAGAAAATTTGCGATCAAATTTTTTATAAAGAAAATTTGCGATCACATTTTTTATATAGAAAATTTGCGATCAAATTTTTTTTATAAGAAAATTTTCGATCAAATTTTTTTTTATAGAAAATTTTCGATCAAATTTTTTTTATAGAAAATTTTCGATCAAATTTTTTTTTATAGAAAATTTTCGATCAAATAAAATATGTAAAATTAGCGATCAATTAGTGTTTTCTTTCTTTTTGTTTGATAGTTTGCGATTTCATTTCAAAATCAAAGATCATTTACATTCGATTCTCTTTATAACAAATTTCTGCCAGAGTTTCATATTTGCATTTTTTCAGTTTTAAAGAAAATTATAATTGTGTTAAAAAGCCTCCTAAATATTAGTACTTAATACCTATTTAATTTATAAAAAAGTCAACATTAACAGTATTAATTAACCAAACACGTATCACGTAGTTTGAGCATTAAATCATGATAAAACACGTTCATAATCATTTGTGCGCTTAATTCTAGAAAAAAACCATTACACACCTTAAACCAGCAAAAAGAAGAAAAGGCCAAGTCATTGTCAAATGTCAAAAATACATAATAAACAATTTTGAAGTCCTTCGCACCTGAGGTGGGGGGATTTTGAAAGAAAACAATTAGTAATAAACTAAACATCATCTAAATGTGTTTTATACAAATATTAAATATAACTAAACAAGCTTTTTTTTATTTATCATAAATTATTTTTTAAAAATATTCCTAAACCACTTTTTGTTAAACACATTCTTCCCTTATTTCCTTCTGTGCCATCACTGTTCAGCAGTTATTTTGTTGTTTGACTTCTTCTAAATGAGTGAAGTACAAACAAATGTAGCGGGTGTTTAGTTCTTTAGTTAATTTAGTTTTTTTTTATTATTTTTACATAATCACAATTAGTTATGCTGATGATGACATTAAGTTTTAGTCGTTTTAGTTTTCTGTTCTACCGGAGGAAGATCTATTGTTGGCCTTAATAGGTTTTTGGTATTAATTTGCATGTTTTTATTTGAAAGAGCGAAAATGCGTGTGTTTTTATGTTTTCAGAGTGTGAAAAATTAACCAAACAGATTGTCACTTTAAATTATGACATTAAACACTAAAGTGACACATGACCATCACGAGTAAACAATTTTAAAAATGTGTTAATGGTTTAATGATTGTTAACAATTTTTGGACAGAAGTTTCAAATAGCACGAGGACTTTTCTCTATATTAAAGAATTATCTCCAAATGTTAATGTTGTTAATCTGACTGAAATGAGTGACCAAAAAAAGTGCGTACTAAAATTATAAATATTTTCAATTATAGCCCAACTTGGTCCTCCGAAACGATGACTAAGCATTCAAAGATTTGTTGTCAAACTGTTTCCAATATCAGTACCGGGAGAACTTTTCTTAGGTAGAAGGAATGGTCCACAAACAGAGCACGACAGTTAAAGCCATAGATGTTCTGGCAGATTTTACGTTACTTTCTGGTCAAAAAATGTATGTTGCTGATGCTCAAAGAGAATGTTGACGAAAAGCAATGTGAAGTTGCTGCAAAAGAAGCCAAACATTTCTTACAACGAGCTCTACAAATACCGAAATTTTCATAAAGGTTGTTTTTTCAAAATAGGCTTTATAGCATTTATTATTTTGGCCCTGACCGAGTATCCTGTTATCAAAATTAAAACTGTAAGTTAATGGTTCCGTTTTCATTAAGACATATGTATGTTTAGAATTTTTTGCTTTCACTCCCTAAATAATAATTTATTTATAATAAATTGTTTGAGAAATTTTATTAAGGAAATCTTTAACGATCACTTTTCAATTCAGTTCAATTAAAACACAACAATATAATTGAAGTCAATCAAAAACAATTAATTGATCTTGTTTAAATGATCATAAACTGTTTGCTTTTATTAATTGAAGTCTTATTTAATATTCTGCTAATTTTATACGAGGGGTATTCTAAAAAAATGTTAAGAAATAAACAAAATTAACCTTGACAATCAGTTAACAGAGTTATAAGATCAACATGATCGCAAATGTTTTCAACAACGTTTGGTAGAATAATAAATTTAAGTTGCTTTGAAGATTATGATTCTTTTTAAAGAAATTTTTCTATAATTTTTTTTAAAGAAATTCTAAATAAAATTTAATCTTCAAGAAAATTCAAAATTTAATTTTATTTTTTAAATATTATTTTATTTGATTTTCTCTTAAGAGGGAATTTTTACAAAAATTTTTCTTTAGAAAAAATTTTCGACAAATATTCTCTTTAGAGGAAATTTTCCAAAAATTTTTTCTTTTGTAGGAAATTTTCAAACAATTTTTTTCTTTTGTTAAATTTTCTCTTTGGAGAAAATTTTCGCTTTAGAGGAAATTTTTGTTAAATTTTTTCTTGAGGAAATTTTATTTAAATTTTTAGTTAAATTTCCTCTTTAGAGAAATGTTTTGTTATATTTTCTGTTTAGAGGAAATTTTTGTTAAATTTTCTCTAGAGGAAATTTTATCTAATTTTTCTCTAGAGGAAATTTTATCTAATTTTTTCTAAAGAAATTTTTAGTTAAATTTTCGCTTTAGAGGAAATTTTTGTCAAATTTTCTATAGAGGAATTTTATTTAAATTTTCTATAGAGGAAATTTTATTTTAAATTTTCTCTAAAGGAGTTTTAGTTTAATTTTCTCTTTAGAGGAAATTTTGATAATTTTCTCTTTTAGAGGAAATTTTTGATAAATTTTCCCTTTAGAGGAATTTTTTTAAGTTTCTTTTTAGAGGAAATTTTTGCTAAATTTTTGTTTTAGACAAATTTTCTCTTTAGATAAAATTTTCGAAAAATTTTGGCTTTAGGGGAAATTTTTTTAAAATTTTCTCTAGAGGGAATTTTAGATAAATTTTCTTTTTAGAGGACATTCTAGTTAAATTTTATCTTAGAGGACTTTTTGTTAAATTTTCTTAGTGGAATTTTGTTAAATTTTCTCTTTAGTAGAAATTTTTGTTAAATTTTCTTTAAAGTTTCTCTTTAAAGGAAGATTTTGACAAATTTTCTCTTTAAATTAGAGGATTTTCTTTAAAGAATATTTTCGAAAAATGTTCGCTTTAGAGGAAATTTTTGTTAAATTTTCTCTTTAGAAGGAATTTTCGATAAAATTTCTCTTAAGAGTAAATTTTCGATAAATTTCCTTATTTGCTTGGAAATTTTTGATCGGAAGTTTTTCGGTACAATTTTTCTTAAGAGGAAATTTCGTTTTAAATTTTCTTTGTCGTGGAAGTTTTCATAAAATTTTCTCTTTAATGATAAGGGTAATTTTTTAGATTTTCTTTTTAGATTAAATTTTAAATAAATGGAAATTTTCGTAAATTTTGTTTTTAGAGAAAATATTTCAATAAATTTTCTCTTTATAAGAAATTTGGATTTTTATAAAATATAAATTTTGCCTGCATTTCAAATGAGAAATTTCATTATATAAAAATGATCCTCGTAATAAGTGATAATGTCTTTTAAGTTTCTGTTCAATAACAAGGCCACAAGTTACATCAAAATTTACAGTTACGAAAAAAAAATGTATCTAAAGTAACAATAACCAGAAGTCAATTATGAATAATTAAACTAAATGATCACTGATCACTTAAATCTCAATGAATTAATGAATGTATGATCAGTGTAAAATTTATTATGGAAGACAAAGTGATTTGATGTGGCCATTTAAAAAGGCGATTCAATTAAAGATCAGCAACCAATCAACCAAACAATAATAAAAAAATAAATTATAATGGCTGCCTATTTATGAATGCTTCAATGATTTTACTTCTTTTCTCTATTTTTTTTTATTTTAATTAAATTTCAAATCGTTTTTTTTTTTTTGTCTCTGACTTAAGAAGGAAGCGTCAAAACACAAATCATTAAAAGAAACAAGATCGTCATCATGTTTTTGTCGTTAAAAATGTGGAAACTTTATAGTATTTTTTTTTGTGACTTAATGATCGATATTGAAGTGAACCTTTAATCTCAGTTCTGATAAATTGATAAAGAATTAATCTTTAATTTGTTTTCAATCAATATTTTGTTCAATTCTGAGACTTTTTTGTTTGAGGTTTGAAAGGAATTTTATTGATATTTTTTTGTCGTTGTTATTGTTTTGATATTTAAGATAAAGATCGGTTTGCTTTTTGTCGGTTATTTTAACGAGTTAATCGTAAAAAGATGTTGATTTATTGAGAGTAAATAATTTTAAGAGATTTTGGGGATTTTTTCATTTCTATTCTCATTGATGTTTTATAATGTTGGGAGTGTGAAATAGTTTTGAAAGAATTAAAAAAAAATGTTTTAAATATTTAAAGAATTAAAGAGTGAGATTGAAAAGTTCTTAACATACATATGTGTTAATAAAAAGGAAAATCACTAAACATGCAGCTTTAATTTTGATGAAAATTTGAATTTATTTCTACAACATTTTTGTACATCATTTTTGTGCTCTTCAATTCTCTTTTAACAAGGGCCCAATATCTCTCCACTGGACTTAGCTCCGGGCAGTTTGAAGAATTTCTTTGTACAAATACAACATTATTGTTCTTGTAACATTCCAGGTCTTGTTTACCATAGTGACGGGTGTGTAAAGTCAGCCCAAAAATAAGTGGACACATTATGAGGTCCTACGAATGGAAACAGCCTTTTTTGTAAACATTTCTTGATCTAATTTTTGGTATTATAGAACCGTTATGACAAATTATTGGCTTCTCTTACGAAATTGCTTGTCGCACCAAGAACTTGTGTGGAAATTTTGACTGCTTATGGATCCTAACATTTCTTCAACATTTTCTCAATCATCAGCGACATAAAATTTTTGACCCAGCAAGGTTCCAAAACCATGACCTTTCGTCATACATTATGCAACAACAATATCCCTCTGGTTTTGCGTCTCTACATTTTAAGCAGCGGTTCCTGTAGGGAAATTTTTGAGTCTTGAATGTTTTTATAGCTGCATAAGCTAAAACTCTTCGTACCTAAGAGAGAAGGCTTGAGAAGCATCATGTGAACCATTCCTTCTATATCTGAACCAAGTTTTCCATCAATGGACAAGTTATTCATTTGTTTTTTTTAAGTTCAGAGAAAAAACGGGTGTTAAGAATTTTTCGACCTCACTCTTTTTTAAGGAAAGTTAAGTTTGAGAGAGAGAGAGTTTAAAATTGATATGGAATTTCATAAAATTGTAGTAGTTAAATTATAGAGAAATATTTTGTCACCTTAAAATTCCACATGAAGTTGTGCTTCTCTCTCTCTCTCTCTATCTCTCTCTCTCTCTTTTATATTCCTTAAAACCGCCAGATAATATAAATTAACAAATTATTTTCTTAAAACGACCTTC